>BJBW01005382.1:216686-309795 GCA_004320125.1 Scolopax mira | reverse complement strand
CAGGCACCTGGAGTCGGACGGTCCCGCCCAGCAGGGGGGCGGGCCGAGCTCTCTGAGCCCCCCTCCTCTCTAGAGGCTGCGGAGACCCGCCCCTGTGTCTGTCCGTGCTAAACACATAACAAATGGTACGTTGGGGAATTAACACAGGGAGGAGAGATGCGGTGAGATGTGGTGCCCTGTGAGCTTTTCCGAGCAGCCAGAGGGGACCTGGAGCTGCCCTTACACTGTTGGAGGGTGGCCTCTTGCCCCGCACACACTATTCTATTACCCCTTGTTGGCTTTGCCAGCTTGTTCAGTTTTTCCCCTCTGTACCCTTTAGCTCTTCTTTGCAGTAATAAACTTCGATGCAGTGCTGTGTATGAGCTACAGGAAAGTAGTGGAGCTCATGGTGTGTGCCTCTGTGGGCTTGCATGGTGCATGGCCATGACCTGACCTTCATTACCTGCCTGGTGATGGCCAGGCTTTGAGGAGGCTGGAGAGAAGAATCAGCTGTGGTCTGGGAGCAACATTCCTTGTGTTAGAGCCCAATCATGTCTGAAATGATAAGCCTCCTTGAGAGGTAGCCTGAAAGTTGAATATCAGGAATTGGCAGTTCTAGCTTAGCATTTCCACATTGTCTGGATGTTTCCAGTATAAAGGTTTCCGGGCAGATACCAGCTGAACACCTCCAGTTTCCCGTGAGGCCATTGGCTCTTTCTCTATGGAAAAGAATAGTGAAAATGGAGATCTTTTTGACCTTTAGTGATCGCTGGTGCTGTGTTGTGAAGAGGTAAGTTGCATCTGCTGTCCTTCTGTGTTGGGATGTGGCACAGAAGAATGGGTGAGATCAGAGGGCATTGTGCCTCTGGTGTACACAGACAAGGTGGGAAGCTATACAAAACCAGCCACAGCTATATCTCCTGACCAACTTCCACTGTGTTTATTATTAAAACTGAAGTGCTATAAGGTAGCCTTAAAATTGGCTGTGGAGTCGGCTGGTGATTCTGATGTTACAGGGCTGTTACACAGGTAGCTTATGGCCTGAGGAGGACATGCTCCAGGTAGTTTCTATTCTCTAGCACATCTTGGCCACCTAGCTGATTCGTTGCATCCCAAAACAGTTGAAATGTGAGGGAACTCAAGCAGTTCTTTAAAATGAAATGTGCAAAACTACATAAATCAAGCTGCTAAATTTACAATGTAAAACCAAACATCAATATGATACACACTTCAGCTGTGCTGTAGGTAGCATCTGTAGTCATTACTGGGTTCTCATTTCTTCTTCACCCTGGTCATCACCCTATGGAAAGATTCATATTTCATTTTACTACCATACCAACCAAAACCTTAAGCCTATGGGAATGTGATCGTTAAAGCTGGCTGGAAGAGCAATTGATTTTTTTGATTGAAACACAAAAGTGACTTGTAGTCCGGTTTTGGGACAGGATATGTAGACCTTCTCTGGAATTGTGATAGTATAGCTAGGATCTGAGATTTTGAGCCAGAAATGGCTTTGGGTTTGGTTTTTTGTTGAGTTTTGTGTGGTTTTTTCCCCTCCAAATAAGCTTGGGAGCAAAGATCAACATTTGACTTGAGAATGGGGGGGGGAGAAAAATTGATTCTTGAGAATTTCTCTCTTTGAGCGTGTGGGGAATGTTCTTTCCCCTTCCACACTTTTTCATTTAATTATGAACAAAGTCCTGTATTCAGTGAAGTCAAAATATAACTAGGACCTTGTGTTTTGATGCCTTAAGGGCACACAGCTACAATTACCTGGACACGTGGTGACTAACTTTTCTAATGAGATCACATCAAATGCTTGTTGGTGGTTTCTTTTTCTTGATGAAGAGAAGTTGTGCAAAATGTCATGAGCTTAGGAGATGTGAACAAAACAGGGAGACGATACAGGGGGTTCTGAAAGAAGGAAGACATAACCATGACTGTAAAATGACAGGAGACAGTGGGGAGTGGTAAAATGAGAGGACAAGATGCTTAAGAGGTTAATGACACGCGGTGATGGATGGATGGAGTTTGCATGGATCCACATCTTGGATCTGATCCAGTTGCAGCCAGTTCTAAAGGAAAAGGCTATAAATCAGTCCAAGGATTCTGGTGAATCCTGCTTTGTGCTCATGGTTTGTGATGTAACCAGTAGTTCTTGATAGAATTACAGCCACCCTGCTCACACTCACCTGCTATTTGCTCTGTATTAAGTTAACAATAGTAAATAAACTGTGTATTAGATTTCAAGCTGACCCGTTCATGCCAAATGAATTCGTCTTGCCCACAGGCTGCCCTAATTTAAAGCATATGTATCCATTTAAATCCTGTTGCTTCCATACATTAAGCTACTGTTTAGATTTTTGCCTCATCAATATTCTTCACCATTTTGAACAGATGTGTAGTTTGCCCTGGGTTTAGATCAAAAGTGTTTTCTAATAGATTTTTATTTTTCTGTGTGTGTGTAAGGTGGTGGAGGAGTAGAAGGTGGACTGTGGTGGCATTGTACTGCACTTACACCTATCACCAGAAACCAACAGAAGACACTTTGTCTGTTCTCGTACAGGAAAAACTTTCATTAGAAACAAAGCAAGTTTGCTTGAATTGCAGGAAAGATGGGACACTTGTTCAGTGGAAATAGAACTGAAGTTAGAATTATTGCATGATAGTATATTTCCCATAGAGCAGTGTAAGTAAGTCTCTTAGAACACAGATAGAAGTTTTCAGTTTTTCCCAGACTTTTAAGGATTGAAAGAATTCTGTATGTAAAATAGAGTTTCTCCTAAGAAGAAATTTTTTAAAAATTGGAGCATAATGTCAGACTCCAAGGAACATATTTAGGCCTCTGAATAAACAGCTTGGGCTTTTCACAAGTGCTGGGCTCTGCCAACCCCCACTGCTCTTAGGATACAGCTCCTAAGGCTGGACGTCGTTTGACTGCATGTTCTTGCAAAGAAATACTAAGAATATGCAGTAGGTCAAAGTGGCTCCTTATCTTTGTGCGGAGATAAGGGCTGCCGTTCCTCCGAGGAAACAGCGTCTTAGAAGCGGAAGGCTGCACTTCTTATCATTCAAGTATGTGCCATAAAGGGGTAAAAATAGGGACGTTAAGGATAAGAAAGCTGAAACCAAGGCACCTGCTACCCGCAGAAGGAAACTTGGGGATGAAATAAGACTGTAAGTTTCTTCTGTTTTGATTACTACAAATCTTCACTTACTGGAGTAAATAATTTGCCTGTAAAAGCCTGTCAGATTTCTGATATGAGAAAAGCCTTGCAGGACTTAGATTCCTGACTTTACTGTGCAGACTTAATTCTGCTTACTGAGTTTTAGCAGAGTTGGCTGAGAGAATTAGATTTCAATACCTGTTAAACATTTAAAGGGCATCATAAATCCTCATTGAAAATCCTTTAGTTTGTGACCTGAACAGAATCCATTAAACAGAAAAGCTGAAATAAGGTATTCAAATCGTATCTCCATTGCCCAATAATGCATAGTTCATTCAATCTCACAATTTTTTAATCCAGTATTCACTTTGCCATGGTATATAATGCAGACTATTTACAATGATTGCCATTCTTTAAATGCCAGTCTTCCTTTAAAAAAAAGCAGCAACAACAACAACCTGCTCCAAACCTTGTTTGCAAGGATTTTGATGTGCATCACTAATGTACAGTTTTACACAGAGCAGAAAAAGGGAGTATTCTCATTTTTAGTGATTCTGCCTTGTATACTACCTGCAGCCGCATTCTGCCACTTTCATGCCTTCATAGTTATATATCAGAGTGGGCACACCAGCATCATCCTTATAAAGAATGGAGATCGAATCCAATTTGGTTGGAACACAACAGGCCTTGGAAGCTTTCTTGGGGTTTTGGAGATGCACCAGAGTTTGGACAATAGCATGTTTTGTTGGGGTAACGTTATCTGTCAGAGGGAAGAAGCAACCTCCTTTACATTCAAAAGCCTCATAATCTTTCGGTGCGATGATCCAGGAATCCCAGCCAATCTCTTCAAAGTTCACATGGAGGGAAGTTCTCCGGCAGTGGTTTGCGCCGATGCTTCTCTTGCTTCTGGAGGAGTGCTGGTGGGGGCCAGTGATGACCTTTTCCTCTCCCAGTTCCTCCTCTTCAGATGAAGTGGTGTTCTTCCCTAATTTCTTTAGCACACTTTCTTGTTCATGAACAATCATCTCCCGGAGCTCCACTTTGGTCTCTTTTGTCCCATTGCTGCGGTCATTGGAGAACACTATTAACAGGGGCAGATTTTTAGTGTCAGGGGTAACACTGATATCCATCTTCCCACAAGTGAAACCACCCAGAACCTTACTCTCTATAACAACCTCCAGCTTGTTTTTAGTCTTCAGTTTGTCTGCCCTGACCCATCTTTTCACAGCGCTTGACACTTCAAACATCTCCCAGCCACACTTGTGTATATTGTGGGAGACAAGGAAAGATTTGGTACTTTCTGAGTTTTCCCAGTGGTCATCATCTAGAACGTCATAAATGACCATGTTGCCTTCCGGCCTAGAGAGAGACCCGACTTCCCTGTGACAGGAGATATAAATTCTCAGTTCAGCTCTGGTGATCTCCTCATATCGTGGAATAGAGATGTTGAAGAGCAAGATGTGTTTCTGAAATGGATTTTCTTCTGGTGAAGTTAAAGAAACAACATCTGCAATAGGAAATTAAAACACGTGGTTACAGTGCTTCTGACTGTCCAAGTAAGTTGCTTTGAAAAGACTCAGATCACTCAGAATTAAAAAAATAACTAAAAAAACCCATCTTCTGGCCAAGTTTCAAGGGCAGGGATGAAAAGTGGAAATGCAGGTCCCTGATATTGGTAGTATTTTCACCAAGATTGGTGAAATACTCACGGTCAGGTGAGTATTTAGAGGGGAGCATAAAGAGCCTGCCTAGAACAAGCTGTGGATGGTGCAGGTCACTATTAAGTACATAAATAAGGCATCTGGGAAGTGTTCAGATTTAGCAATTTCTAAAGAGATTTTACCACAAAGAATACTTAAAAAAACCCTCTGAATTTCCTACTCTTACCATCATGCAGTGCAATGAACTGCCCTCCTAATACAGAGAAGTATCCTACATATTTAAGTGTCTCTAAGAACTAGCTGTGCTGAGGCTTTTGATGTCTTCAGATAACTTTGAAAGCAGCTTGAAATACTGGGAGTTTAGTGAAATAGAAACGTTTTTGAAAACCCCAAACTGAAGCTTCAGGTTCTGTCTAAATTGGGACTTGCTGGGAAAGAGCTTTTCATGCCCCAGTCCCAGTCCATTCCAGTTTGGACTCACTGAGCTTGTGTGGGTTTTGTTTGGTTTCTTTTTTGTCTGCAAAGGACAACTCTGTCTTGAGAGGGGCAGATGTTTGTCTGGAAAATCAAATTGGAGATGTTTAAAAGTCATCGCTGACTGATGTCTGTTTGATAGTCAGCGTAAGATAATTACTCATTCATGATTGGGTTTTAGGGCAATTTTAGTTGGCTAATGTTGTTACTTCTTCAGAGTGTTTCCCCACTAAAGCGGTCAGAGAGTCAGATATGGAAACTATTATCTAGCTCATACTGTTAAGATTTCTTTCCATTTCAGGACTAGGAGCACTAATTTGGGAATCTGGAGTTCCCCATAGTGCTGTTACCTGTGTCTGTCTGGTTTTCATAGAAACAGAAGCTTCAGTTCTCCCTGTCTCATTTTTATCATAAAGATTGCATTCACTTTGAACTTCTTTACTTTTTCTTTTGATGGAGCTTTTAAAACTCTATTAAATGTTACATGGGCAGGAATCTTGTATTTTTTTAGTTGAGAAAAGCCTGATTATCCCTTTCCATATAAATCCTTCCATCTAAACCCGAATTTGGGGGGAGCACTGCTGTTACTTGCTTGCATCCAGAGACACATTTCTCAGTTGGCTGTAGTGGTTTTAAGTATGACAAGTGTCCACCTGAACGATGAGCTCTCTAGCATGGATGTCTCAATTATAGATGATCAAAAGTTTGTATTCTAATGTCAAAACTCTGTCCCAAATCTCTAGCTTTGAGAAACACGATTCATGTAAACCCTGTTACTCAGTGCATTGTCTCAGTCGATGGGTTTGAGAAGACAGTATTGTACAGTAAAAATGCAAAAGAAGAAAGCTAAAGGTAGTTGCATTTTTTCAAAGATTGAAAGAATCTGCAGAGCAAGACTACAATCCAAAATTTTAATCTGTTTCTTTTCTAAAAAATCTGTGGAAGTTAGGCACTCAGTCCCCTCTGAATTTCAAAATAATCCGAGTACCTACTGTCCATGTACATCTTTAAAAATTCTACTCCACCTATTTAGGACTTCTCCTACCTTCAATACTGAAGCTCCTTACAATATTGGATGCGGGGATGGAGGACTTGTCTGCAGTGTATCTGTTGTATAAGTCAATCATGAACTGTGGTGGTTCTTCTTTAGTCTTCACTTGTGAAGGGACTCTTGATAAGTTCAAACTCCTCAGTAAATCCGTCTTCATATTCTCCAGGAAAGATTTAAAGTCGAAATGAACTTCATCTTCCACTTCCCCAGGATCATGAAAGTGTGCATCAGACTTTCTAATAGCCGAGAACTTCTCCCAGTCTTCCAAAGGCTTGCCTCTTGTCAAGCAGGCAATGATGTTGAAAACAGAGAGTGCAGCTAATACTCCAAAATAATGCATTTTTTCTATATTTACTTTCTGGTGGAGCGACAAGAGGACAAGGATATTTTAACTGCTTAAAAATCTTGTTTCATTACAGACAGAGGAAAGGAGATGGAAGGCAAACAACTGGAATGCCCTTTGCAAATCACTTTCTTGTGTTCTTTTTGCAGCCTGCTTCAAACCCCAGCCTCTTGTCAGTTGTCAAGCAGATTGGTTGTACACTTGCCCTTATCAGAGTCATTGATGCCATGCTTCAGCTACTGTTATCTAGCAAAGCTCTTAGTTAATGAAGATTCTATAAACATCTGACAAACACATGTGGCTGGTGGGAAGGACACTGTATATTGTAAAGAATTCACATTTCACTTAAGGGTCATCATTGCTTAATTATACTCTTTTATCATTTCCTTGCCAACACAGAGAGAAGCTTTCTTAGGGACGTAGAAGATGATTACACTGTTTTCATCAAGACTAGAAAATGGAGATCTAGAACAAAATTACTCTATTAGCTATTAGTAAATAACAACTGACAAATCTTTATTACAGTCGGTTCACTGGCCACCAGAAAATCCCCCATCGTTTGATGGAGACCTGTGATTCTGCAGGACATGATCTCATGACAGTACAAACAACCTTAAAACTTCTTTCCCTTTATCAGCCAAGAGCTATTGTTTGTACACAGTGGGATATCTGTTTTGTGTCAAGTTTGCTTCATGTTGTTTGCAGGCTTGTCCATTTTCAGTTTGATTCCTTTGGTGTATGGGAATTTAGTCTTGTTTTTATTGTATCTTATGTAATATATTTCTTAGAGTTTTGATGGTCAGTCTAAGAACAACCAGTCATCATTTCAGTGACCTCAAAATGAAGACAGAACCAAACCTTCTAAGGCCACATGGAAAACGAAAAGGTCTCCATGAAGATACAGAAGATTATCTATGAAGATACTGTTATCCATTAGAAAACTAAGCCAAGGCAATAATACAAGGCTGATGATAGAATTTCTTATCTTACAGGAGGAAAAAAACTAGTTTATTTATAGACAAAAATATCACTTGCTATTTATCTTAATGAATGCATTACGATTTAATCTAATGACGCGTAAGTTTTTATCCATAACAATAATGTTTCATGTTTCTTAAAGAAACTCAATCCATTCTGTACATGTGCCATAAAGTCTGAATAGCATTATCAGCTTTTACATTAAAAAAAAAAAAATCTCATTGCAGACACGAGGAGAAGATCTTGTCCTTTCTGGCCATTCTTCTTCTGTTTTCTCACAGTCCATACACAGTGTTTAAAGTGAGCCCAGAGTTCTCAAATACTCACTCTTGTGTCTGTGTGAGTGACATCTGGGATCCAGGATTCTGGTTAATTATGTTCCTGTGGTGTAAAGTCAGAGAGGGTCCTGGTCTCCTGCAGAGCAAGACTCTTTTACTCAAGGACTTTGTGTTTCCTACCTGCAGGTGTGTCTGGCTAAACCAGAACTTTTTAAGGGTCTCCAGAATTTATCTGAAGATGTCAAAGAATCAAAGATTCCTTTGATTTCTGTAGTACTTAGTCTAAGATATTTTCACGCTTCATAATGTGGGGGTTTATTTCATTGTGTCTGGCTTCACCTTCTAGGCAGGAGTCGCCATCACTTCCTGCCTGGCTCATGGAGCCCCAGAGCACTGGCATTTTCTCTCTGTTAAAGTACAGTATAATCAAGTTACTTCTCAGTTTACTTTCTGATAAAATACACAGATTGTGCTTTTTAGTCATATTAGAAGACATTTTCTCTAACTGTTTTTGTTTCTTTTTAGTGCTTTTTTTCAGAATTTGAATGTCTTTTTGAATAGGTGACCACTGGGGCTCTGCATAGTGTTCTAGTGGGAGTCCACCAGTGCCACGTGCAGAAATAAAATCTCCTTTCCTTGTGTGGTTCACTACTCCCATGTGTATCTTTCGAAAGCTTTCATTAGCTCTCTTTACATAGCATCACCTTGAATGCTCGTACTGTGCTGTAAGTTCCTGTTATACACCAAAATTGTTTTAAGAATTAGAGTTATGGGTACAATCTTTTACTCATTCAGAACAGCCTCCATTCCTCACGCCTGGGTACTAAGTTCTGCATCTGCACACCTTAAAATGAATTTTGATTACATAAAGCATAGCTAAATCAAGTCATCTATACCTCTCTCCTAAAGACTGTCTTCTGCAAATGCTGTGGGGGTTGTTATATAGAGACTTCAGTTCATATATGAAGATGTCAAATAGTGTCAGGCCAAGTGTCAGCTTTGCGAAGCTTCACAATGAACAGTTTAATTCAGTGGCAATTCCTTTTGAAAGCTGCTCTGAGGTTTGGCAGTGAGACAGCCATTAATTCATGTGATACACAATTATATTAATATTGTCCAGTGATTTCTGTTAATTATGCAGCCTTGTGCGAGTGAATTGAAATAGTCCCCAAAACCTAAGTACATTCCAGCTGTTGCTCTTACCTCTGGCAATGAAACTGTGGCTTCAAAGTATGAGTTGGATTTGGTTTAGAAAAAAAAATGTCCTTAACACTTTGTTGGCTAGTGTCACCTGTTTTCCTGTTTTATCTGGTTTTAATTAACTTGTGTTAATATGTCATCAAGTTTTTTTAGGACTAGTTAGTGGAATTATTTTGACCTGCTATTCTAAGTGTTTGCCCATAGTAACTTTATCTAGAAATTTTAACATTGAGTGGAATGATTTACTGGTTGTTCATGGAAATCAGAGGATCTGCTGGAACCAAGAGAGTAAGGTTATCAGTGTCTTCCAGCAGCAGCTGACTGCAGTTGTGCCATTTCAAATGCAAAGTTTCATTTTGATTAGACATCCATGTGCCAAAGACACAGAAAGTAGTAGCCACTGCTAAACATATAGTGGGTTTTTGTTGCATTAGAGAATTGGATTGGTACAGCTAAACTCCAAATGAAATAAACTTCACTAATAGGAGAATTGTATTGCTTGTTAGCCTTGAGAGCTATGCCATTTACAGGTATAATTTTGTTTTGCCCATGCTAAATAACCACGTTATGCCATCAAACCTTTCAATGCAGACTAAACCTTTCAGGGGTTTATGGGTATCCTAATGAGTATAGGAGTAATGTCCTGTAGACCTTATAACACCTCATGGGATGGTATCTCTTTTCTTTTCTAATTACTGATCTTGGGAGGAAAGTTTGTACCCAAGGACTAATCCAAGATAGAGAAAATGTTCCTTAAGGAAGACAAAATGCAGTAGATGATGAGAACAGAAACGCACTAGACTAATATGTCATTCTGCTCAGAGCTGGTGCTAAATGGGAGCAGAAAAGGACAGAATTTTACTGGGAACCAAAGAGGCCAACAACTTAGGATATTTTGAAAAGTTTGATGCTTATCACTCTTCTGTAGGAATAAATGATGAATTTGTGAGAACTTTTTATTTTTTTTACTGCATTAGCTTTTAGCATTACTTTGTCCACTGTAATTGAGTTTCTCATCATTTATAAAAACATAAGATCTTACAGTTTTAAGGGAGATATTTAACAGCAACAGTGTACAGAGGTTTGTCCCAGTATTTCCAGCATGAATCACTGTAGCACTGGCAGTCACTACAAAGTGCCTTAGAGCAATTTACATCTTACTGAGAGATGTTCAGGAGGGACCAGCAAGAACTGCTACGAGAAAAACATTGCAGACACTCCTATGGGCACTGAATCTGGCTTTTATATAGGTTAGCATGTACCACATTTACCTGGGAATCTGAGAATCTGAGAACATGAGCAAGGAATAGTGGTGGCAGAAGTTGCCTGGCACCTTAGCAGGATCCGAGCCTTCCAGTTAGTCATTCCCCAGGAGGCAGTGTGTGTAGTGTCCTTCCCCTAAACAATACGACTCGGAATGGATAAGATAGTGCAGAAGGTTAGACTGTCTCTTGAGGAGGAAACACTTCTTATCTTGCACTCTGTGCTACCTCACAGGCTTCAGAAGCTTGTCCTGCTCCTGGTCTGCCTGCGCTTTTGTATAAGGAGGTGGCGGAAAACGGAATAAATGGCAAGTGTGTCCTGGCACAAAGAGATACTGAGGAAGAGGATTGACAGGCACAAGGATGGACCATTAGCTCTTAAAGGAGTGTGCAGTTACAGGGGCTACCATGAATGTATCACCAGAGGATTGTACAGGAGTTAAAGGGATGCAGAGACTTTATTTCTAGGAAGACTTCTGACAGAACCACTGCCAAATATTGCGTCCCTTTTTGATGTTCATTGTTGGAAAAGAGCTGTGAGAAATTTTTTTGAGGCTTAGAATAAGAAATCAAAGTACCTGTTTAAATCTTAGCCAAAATATATTTTGACCCTGCTCTATATACTAAAAATACACAATGAAAGTATTCTGGATAATAGATGAAAGGGATCTAATAAAATAGGTTACAGTAAGATCCAGTGAATTGAAGCTAAAGCTCAGCAAATTCAGACTAGGATTAAGGCACTGCGGTTGAACAAAGAGCACTAACTTTTGGAACAACTACTTATAGTCCAGTAGAGATATTCTATCGCATGAAATCTTTAAAGCCAAATTTATGCATGTTTTTCAAAGATACTCCCAAGCTCAAAACAGAAACTACTGGGCAAGGTTCTTTGATCTGTGCTATGCAGGAGGTCGGTCTAGATGATCACAGTATTCCCTCACGACTTTAATCTATTGAGGTGCATTATGACAAGCTTAACATGTATTTACATGTTTCCATCTAATTAACAGAATGTAACAGAGTGCATTCAGACACAGACAATTCAACTATTTTTAGATACTACTGTACCTTTAATTTATTAGCTTTTGTTAAAAGCATGTAACAATCTAGAGGATATAAAGTATAATTTACAAAAATATAAATCTTGGTTATTTTATTTTTAGTATTTCAACATATTACTATATAGTATGTGTTACTCAGAGGATATATTTAACAACCT
The DNA here is from genome assembly GCA_004320125.1 of Scolopax mira. Lineage (NCBI taxonomy): Eukaryota > Metazoa > Chordata > Aves > Charadriiformes > Scolopacidae > Scolopax > Scolopax mira. The sequence goes on along the minus strand of BJBW01005382.1, from coordinate 298,180 downwards.
GAAATTATCCAGCAAACCAAAAGTGTGGGATATTACATATGTCTTTTGTAGTACAAATTATATATTAGGGAAGGGTATATTAACATACTGTTTATACGAAAGCTTATGCAGTGCACTATACTTGCATCCTGAAGAAAATATACATTTTAAGCCCTTTATTACAGCATTTTTTTTTTTCAGTATAAATATGCAAATTAAGAGTATGAGTGTTTTAGGCAAAAAAGTTTTGATTTGTGTACAAAAGTGATATTCTAAAATAAGGCTGCCTTTGCAAGTTCACTTCCCAACTTCCTGGTTAACTGAAGAGATAAAGTAGCCACAAAAATATAGTCAGAAAAAATAGCGTATAAAAACATATTTTAGTCCTTTGATTATGGAAAACTTTAAACTTAAATTTCTCACTAAACACCAGGTGCCTCGGCTAGGTGGGTTAGGAAAGTATTTGTAAAAGTATTGAATTCCTGGAAGAAGAATATGAAAGACAGATGATGACAGCGAGCCGTATCCTTCCAGGTGGGAACGTGTGTGGGTTTAGTCTCTCCGCGTGTTTTCTGGCGAGGAGTTGTAGACTTGCCCTCATCCATCCACACGAGGGGCTTCATCTCCCAGTCACAGCTTTCCCAGCGTAGGTGGGCAGGATGTGGACGTCTCCTTCAAGGTGTGTTGGTCTGAATCTATCGGCAGGCGCAAGTTTCAACCGACATATTGGGATAGACCTTTAAAACGACGTTTTTGTTCTCATCTAAAAACAGGACGCTGAGGGAGCTCATTTTGTCAGGAACGCAGCAGGGTTCTGGGATGCCGGGAATGATTCCCACTGCTTTTACGATGCTCTGGATTGTGGCATGATTTGATGGCCGAACAACCTGGAACAGAGAGGGAAATAATTATTGCTTCGTTTATGAGCAGTCACTTTCCCAGATGGATTTGGACAACGACAACAGTTGTGGGGTTTTTTTGTTTCTGAAGAAGAGTGACTGTCTGTGATTGAGTGAGAGGTCACTCCCTCACACGTCCAGCTTTCCTGCGCAGGGTGTATCCAATAGATAAGTTGTGTTCCTTATGCTGCCTTCACAAATACCAGAGGAGGGCACTGGTGGCACAGCCCAAAGAAAGGATGGGCTGCACCGACTGGATGCTGGAGGCAGGCACTCAGGAGACAAGGACTCGATTGGAGCACACTTCTCAGCCATAAGATTTTATCTTTTGTTTTCTTAACCTCTTGTCGGACTTGGAAAATTGGCTACTATAATTATTTCTAAAATAACTTTTCCTATGTTCCATCAGGATTTCTCCTCGTATACGCTAACCTGGAATTAGTTACTTTTTCCTGGAGCAATTACTGTTTTAAAAGAGCAGAGTGCTCCAGAAGTAGTGTCCACTGGGGGGAGGTAGTTCGAAATAGTCAAACGAACTGAGAGAGCCTTTCTCTTCATAACCCCATTACAAACAAGTACTTCATACCTGTAGTCTTTGCCTGCTTCCCTCTGCCTTCCTCACGAGGCTTTTCCCCCCACCCCGAGCTGTCCTTGAAGTGGGAGAAGAAAACAAAGGGCTGGTAGGGCGGGAGAAGTGTGAAGTGAGGCTTCACAGCAGCTTTACTGCTCAGGGTACTGAGCCAGTCTTATTTCTACTATTAATTTTTGGATGCAGTAAAGCTTCAGTGACTCCTCATCAGTTGTCGTGCTTGAATAATGTCCCAGCAGATGACTCCAGTACCAGCAGTGAACTTGTGTTAGTCACATCAGGCTTTTTGCTACAGTTCCACGAGTTTTCTGCACACACCTGGTATATGTTGTGTGTGAAATCTTTCATCTCTCTTGGTATGAGGCTGTCTATAGGGTGGAAAATGACATCTGTGGGACAACAAATGGGGGCTTTGCACACCTCCACATGGAAGCAGATACTTCAAGTATGGTTTTTCATTTCAACACAAAAAGTTATGAAAATCATGGGTATAACAAAGGAGCTAGTTCTTAGGATAATTCATTTTTGATATGTTTACTTTAAGTGTAACATATCAGCAAATTGGATCCAAACCTTAATTGCTGTTAAAGCTTTCCCATGTTACTCAAGTGACCTCATTTCAGCCATTACAAGGAGAAACTGTGGAATCCATCCTTGATCCTATTGGGTTTCAAGACAGCATTCTATAGCAAAGTCCCAACAAGTGACCAATCCTAATCTGTAATTAGCGCATTTTGGCATAATTAGTGACCGCTTGCTCTCTCATGCCACCCTTTATCTTTAGATTTCAAAGCACAAACAAGCAGCAGTGAATTAGTGTCACAGCTACTGTGTGGAGTAGAAATAATCTTCTACTCGCATTAACCATGTCAGCAAATCTGGACAGCAAGAGAGTGACAGAAGTAGTTTAGGCAACTGCAGAGTTTAGAAATTCAAAGAACTTCAGCTTCTAGAATCAAGTTCTTACTTTAACATTTATGAAAAAACTCCTGAAGTGTCCCTGTCACATTATTTCTTATTGTTAGTTGAAACAGTCCCGGATCCTAATGTACTCCCGAAGCAGAATTCGTTGACCTCACACAGAGGAAAATCCATCATTGCCCTCTGTGCCAGTTACTGGCTCACAGGAATCCTCAGTGTGAACCTGCAGAAGATCCCACCAGGATCTTCTCCATCTGTGGTGTCTCTAATATCTGCAAGGAACACATAGATGTGAGCAAAGTCTAGTGGGAGCAGCTCTCTGCCAAAGCAGAAGCACTAATTAGGTTTCTAATGCCTGCAAGTGTACACAATATGCATAAAAATGCTTATAGAGAAAAAAGGCTATTTTGGACCATTACTCTGTGCAGAAGCTGGCTCCCTGAGCCCTACACCCAGAGCAGAGCCAGAGAGCACACCCATCCCACATCCAGCCAGGCTCCAAATATTCCAGCCCTTCTGGAAACCTGGCACAAGTGTTTGGTGATCATGGGCAAGGCTTCACTTTAGCCTTTGTACCGATGTGCTAAAGTGGAAAGCTTGAACTAAGGAGTTGAATGCCCAGTAGTGATGGCACTGGGGAAGTGCTAATGTTTTAAATGCTGGCTACTAAGTTATATACAGCAAGCCAGGTTCTGCTCTTGCTTAATCTCTAGGACAGTCATATTTTAAGAACATTTTGGGCCTCAGAAAATAGAAGGATAGTGATGTAGCTGAAAAGCAATTAACAATAGGCTCAAAATACTTTAGACCTGCCTCTCTGCCTGGCATATACCCCTTTTCAACTCTTTTATCATGAGATTGCCCCTCAGAGCAATAATAAGCAATACTTCTTAGCTTCAGGAAAGTTTTGGTTTCAGGATTGAATTCAGCTTTCAAAATGAAACTCAAGAACTGATTTGCTTACCAGGATGAAATCAAGAGAATTCTAATTACTGCAGGCAAGAGAAAGAGTATGTTCCCACCTACTTCTACCACACGTAGGACTAGCATTTATTTGGCAAACGCAGCAGTGCAGTCAGCTGTTATTAACCACAGAAGTCAGTCTTCCTCCTCACGGTTCAGGGAATAAGCACTTCAGCAGTAAGGTAGGTAAACTTGCTATAGCAAGATTTGTACCAGAGCTGATTTGTAACTAGATCAAGAATTGAAGTTATTAAAGTAGATGTGCAGAGTAATGTATCAATACTTAAACAAAAATAAAAATCATACAATGTGATGATTCCTGGCAATACATGCCAGGTATTTAAATGTCATTCTACCTCCAGAGTGCTGAAAGAGTACCTTGGAAATAAGTTATCTATTGCCCATCACAGTTGATGTAGACCAAGACTGTGTAGACCAAGTCTTCATGCATAGCCTTAATCTGGATTTTGATTTAGGAGTGCCAAGATCATATGCATGCCTTCCTGACTTGGGGTATGTAAGCAAGAAAAAAAGTTATTACTCCCTCCTATTTAGCAATTCTCTGACCTGAAGCTTCTTTCATGCTTAACTTCTAGTTATCCCTGTTCATTTGGAAACAGTCATTTTAAAAAGTTACAGCTGTGAACTTGCCTCTGTTTTTTCCCTTCTTAAAAATACAAGGGGAGCAAAAAGCAGACCTCTTCCAAATCACACCCGACCAAAAATCCTTAGATCTCTGTATCTATGACTTAGTTTTAACTTTCTCTGGTTTTTATTTATTTATTTATTTGGGGGGTTTTGGCACCAAGATGGTAGTGCAGCCACATTAATTTCTCTAGAACACAAGTATCAAAATGAGAACTAAAATAAGTGGTTTTGATTTACAAGGGAATCTTTAATATAGGAAGTAATATTTCTAGGTAAGACATTAAATAAGTTGACAATATTCCAGCTAGAAAAGGATCCCCTCTCTCTTGGTTCTCTCAGCTGTTGTGTCATGCTCTTTTGCTCACAAGAAGCTAGATGTGTGACATGTAACTTCTCTCTTTTTTTTTTTTTTTTCCTCCTTTTCCCTGTTTTGTTCTGTGTGAATGGTGTAATTACACTGTAGGTCTATGTCAGAGACCTGTATCTGAGGCTGTGTTTTGGTTTGAATAAGTTAAACGGTGATGGTGTTGCAGGATTTCTTTATACTACAACAAAAAAGTGAAGCTGTATGTGAGCCTGTGCAAGCTTTAATTGTTACCAGACCATGCATTAATTTAAATACACACGGTTTAGCATCATCCAGAAACACAAGAACATGTGGTCAGGTTTGTACGCCGTACCCTGGTGGCTGGATTTCCACTGTTCCTGGACTTAAACCAGCCTGAATATCTGCTCTTCCTGAAATTATACTGCTTATTTCAATGCAAACATACATCAGTCTCCCTGTATGTAAAGCAGGGCAGGTTCCTGTCTCCAAGCTTTGAAATTCTCTGCTGTAAAACTCTGCTGAGTGACCACATGTGAAAATAGCAGTAGAATAAAAAATCAGGCCATTTGTAGGTAGAACGGCAAAATAACGACAGTGTCTAAATATACAGGTTATGCAATGCTTCAGCTCCTCCCCTCCCCAGTACTTGACAGTCCTATAAAATGCTGATAATTCTTGTGCTAAACAGGATTGCCAAAATTGCTGCTTCTTACCACGGAGCAAGTGAGTGAGAGTGGGCCAAATCAAAATTCCGTTGGAGCAGGAGTTCCTGTTTGCCTCGCATTAGGAAATTTCACACTGCTTGTCTAGGAGGAATTCAGTGCGCCAGCTTTGGAGTGTTTGTTACAGACACCTATTTGGCATTTCCAGTCACAGAAAGAAAATCAACTTTTTTGTTTCAGGAGGATTATCTTAATTTTAAGAATTTGGTAAATTAAAAAAGCATCAGAGAATTTTGAGACGCAAATATCAGCTTAACCAGCACTCTTATTTTCAAAGTGACAAGCAGTTTCTTAAAGTTAAAAATACCTCAGTGTCACTACTCTGCTTTTTTCTCCTAAGGTGGAATTCAGAAATGCTCTGATACAGTACCTTGGTTTATTATTAGCATATAATACTTCATACTTCTGCTATGACAACAGAGTAGCTTGATGATTTAGTGTGTGTAACTGTATTTTAATAAGCTACATAAGTCTTTATGATGTGGTTTCAAGATGTAAGATGAGATATTGTAAGATAAACTGGAGACCTTATTCTTCAGTTACATTTAAAGATAACTTGGAATCTTTTTGCACTCTGAGGGAAATGATCACAGTTAATAGAAACGATATTGCTAAAAGGAATTAGGCTGAACAAGGCAACAGAACACAGTGAAAAAGGTAAAAATCTAAAGGAAATTCTAACCAGCAAAGTGGTTGGATGGGCTGAACAGTGGAGCTACTGCTTGTGAGCTACCAACAACGAAAAGGCATACTACCTTGGGCATTGGGAATTCACAGGCCCCTGCACAGTAGTAGGCATCAAATGATTTGGGAGATATGATCCATTCATTCCAGCCAATATCAGCAAAGTCAACTTTCATGTATCTTCTTGAACAAATCCTTGGCTCGTTCCATTGTTTTCGCCTTGCTTTCTTCATTGTTTTCTCATCGAAATTTAGCACCTGAGACTTTGTAAGCGTTTCTGTATTTTCTTGCCCTTTTCTCCTTCGGTCTTTGCGTGAGGCTTTTGGTTTCAAGGACTTGTAGGCATTCTCCCATATGTCATGTTTGTTGTATTTATTGTTGTTATAATCTACTTCTGGCAACTCGTTGTTCTGAATAGAGCTGGAGATGTACGTATCCCTCCGCACTCGGGTATCGGTAGAAGCATTAGGAGACAGATTCGGGTCCCCATCATTGGAAGGGAATGGGTCATAACGCTGCAGGGTGACAGCCACACTGTTAGGTTCAGAGATTGCAAGATCATTGGCATAAACTAATATATAAGGTAAATGACTGGCCACCTGTTCAGGGAAGCCCTGGTGTTTCTCCCCGGAATCAAGCTCAGCACAGAGAATGAGCTCTCCGGCCCGTTTGGATTCTTTTACGATGTGTGAAATGTCCTTTGCGTGCCAAGTCCCTCGCCTTTGAAGAGACAGGGTGATGTTCCCTTTCACTAGCCCATAGGCAGAATTCTGGTGAATACTTTGGAAAATGAGGTTGAGCCGCAGGATGGGGGGCAGGTGAAGGAGGCGGCAGGAGGAGTTCTTGGACCTCTTGCAGAACACTTCCCGCTGCCGAGGGCGTTTGTCAGCATAGAAGTGAAAAGTGGCAGCAAGGATCATCTCGGAGTCCTGCATGGATGTCAGATTGAAGCAGTACCAGGGCTTCTGGGCCAAGAACTCTGCAAGAGAGGACGAAAAATATGGATAAATATCTGAGACCAAAAATGGTAGCCAAACCCGTATTCCTACATAACTGGATTAACAAATGTTGAAAGCTGAGCTTGTCACTTCAGCATAAAACTATGGTGAATAAGAGGAGGAAAAAATCCTAACAGTATTTAACACAACATTACAATATTGTATTAAATATTACAAATATATATATATACAAATATTACAATAACATTGTGAGCGTCCAACCCACTGGGCACCTTTTTTTACATGAGGGATAAATCTCTTCCCAGAGATTTTCAGTTTCAGACTTTTATTCCAGGCAGGCAAGAAAAGCAATCCTTGCCTCTGTTGTGTCAGGCTCCGAGACCACAGCTGAGCTGGGAATGGCACCGTACTCAGTACACTGCCTGAAACCCTGGCTTACAGTTAATACTGAAACAGTCTAATCTAAAGCTGACTGCTAAGATTCCTGAAAAATCTCTGGGTGCTAACCCTCTCTACCCTCCTCTCAAGGAAGATGAGAAATTTTACACTTACAACTATTTATACCACGATTGTTTAAACAATAGAAACCCCTCAGTGTGCTTAAATGGAATCCCAGAATCAGTCGTGTCTTCTCAGTTTAGCAGGTTTTTTTTTATTTTGTTTTTATACAGGAAAGTGGTGGCAGAACCAAGAACTGATTCCTGTTCTCCCAAGCTTGAACTGGTACTAAGAACGCATCAAGGGACTACGGTGGGTAAGTGCACTGTTAGTTCACCCAAGCTGCCCTTCTTGACATACCTGGAAATTCTCTGGTAGCAGGGAGATAAAAAAAACACCACAAAACCAACCCCTCCCAAAAAACAACGCCAAACTCACCAAACCCACCAGCCAGCCTTCCAGAAACCCTTGGGTTTCTTTCTCAATGCACTGTGGATGATGAGCCAGAGGAATTTGGACACCACCAGCAAGGCAGCACTGGTAACTGCCACCTGGCACAATGCTCTTCCTTTTAAGCACAGTTTCATTTGAAAGATGGGAATCAATAGTGCTGTACGTCACTAAATTGGTGCTTGCTGGCTTCCAGCTCATGCTGGATAGAGCTGTCATTTGGACTAAACCACACTAGATTAGGATGTTCATTAATTCCAGGCCCACATAGAAAGTCTGAAAGTACAAATGTTCAAGTTTCCATCTACACCATCTGGTTTTTTTCCTGATGTGGTGAAGTGGAACAGCCTGTTCTGATGCCCACATGATGGTTTCAGAGGTGGCAGAAAGGCAAACAGAAATCAAATTCTATGATGAGAGGCAATTTATTTCTGTCAGTTCAGGACAGGCTTACTCTTTTTTAATCAACACTAGTCTTACACACATGCTATGAAAAAACATAAAAGTTTAGATTCTATTCAAGTCTTTGAAGCATAGACATTCACAAGCTGCCAGCGTATTTTTCAGACCAAGGAAGAGAATAATCATAGTACATCCTTTAGAACACTGTGTTAATGTTTGTTCACTCTTTTTGCACATTCTTTTAAAAAGGAGTTTATCTACTGCCTCTCCCCCCCCAAGCTATGTATAGTGGAAATTTTGAATATTTTTTTTAGTACTAGAATGCTGCATTCTATAGATATGACCACGAAGCATATGCATTCCTGGGATAAAGGTGTCTCAAACTGCAGAATCTCAGGGTTTCAGATGGGATGGTACCTTTTAACTCATCTAAATTAATCCTGCATTCTGGAATGAAACAAACCCTTTGAAAGTAAAAATTATTTGTAGAACAGAGTAAGAATCTGTGAGTCTGCAGCTACTGAAAAGCCAGAAGCAGGCTTTTTAGGAACTGAGGAGACTTGATGGAGCGTGGTCATATTTATCCTATTGCATCAGATTGCTCAGGCTTTGACCAACCTTTCCAGCAAGAATTGTTACATTTTCCAGGTCTGCTCAGAGTTGCTCTGTGCTGTAAAGCTGTTAAAATTTTACTGATTGTATCTACCTCCGATCGATCACTGTAGACAGGTTCAAGTTGGGAACAGAGGCAAGGTGTGTGGAGGTTATACACAAGAGGCTGGTAGAGGGAAAAAAAAGGCAAGTGGCCAAGGAAAGAAAATACTAGCCTTAGTAGGTAATCCATGTAGGAGAACGTTGCATTGTGGTAAGTGAAGATCAGCAACAGATCTACATGGGCTTTCTGATAACACATTTCTGAGACAGAAATCTGTAGAGAACCTCATTCTAAGCGTTGAAATGATGTTAAAGCAAGGATGGAGAGACCAGAACTACAGTTCCCTGGGTAATATAGATTTGGTTTCCTTGCACATATGCATAGTCTTAATTAAATGGCTGATGATTTCTGTTGTTCAGGAAGACCTTTGCTTCATTTAGCACAGAGGATGGATGGTGTTCAGGGAATCAGCCTGAGCTGCAAGAATCGATTTATGGGGCAGTTTCATGGTTTAGGTAGAAGATTGCTGCCATGACAACTAATTCCCCCCAATCTTAGAAACCTAGGTGAAGTTAGGCAATAACTTATTTCACATTTGGTCACGAACAACTTAGGACTTGACTGTGGAATTAATTTCAGTCCACTGGTGCTGTTTTCTAAAGCTACAGAGTTCCCTGAAGGGAAGGATAGCAATACAGTAGCTGAGGTGACATCAATAATGTGGATGATAAAGGAGCAAACTAAGTCTGGACCCCCATTTTGCACCTCTGGAGCCCTCCTCTTGACAACTGTCAACTAGCACTGATGCTCGAGTGTCCCCTCACAAGCAACTTGAAGCTGCAGCATAGAACAGGTTACAGATTTTTCCTGAAAAGGTACATAGTAAGTGAATGCACTTCTGGCAATGTAAAAAATGATCTATATCTTCTAGAAGATTATACAATTCTTATTTTAAGATCTTAGTCACAGTCTGTAAGAGTTAACCAAAGGAGGAAGGCATTTTCCAGGAAAGGTATTTTGGGGTTTCCTTGGCAAATAGTAACACATTTGGAGTATTAATGACCCAAACCTCCTCTTTCTTATTTCGAAGCGAGTAACGACGGTGTCGTTTTGCCGCAGGGTTTGTGCTCTCCCGGCCTCAAGCCAGGAGAAGCCGTGGGGAGAGCGGGAGGGAGGGGGAACACGCGTCTCCCCCCGGCTCCGGGCGGTGGGAGGAGGCGGCGGTGCCGCGCAGTTCCCGGCGGTCCCGCAGGCGGCACTCTTCCCCCCCCGCGCCCGCCCAGTTGCGGGGAGAGCTGAGAGCACCTCTCCCGGAGCGCTCGCTACTGGTTTTTAGGCTCCCAAGTATCTCTGGAAAAGATTTTTCGCCCCCCGGTGCGACGTGCCCCGGGGAACAGCGCTTCTTTCGCCGGCGGTTCGCATCCCGGTCTTTCCGGAGGGAGACACCTTCTTGCAGATGCTGTCGGGGAGGGGGGAAGGCGCCCCCAGAGCCCAGGGGAGACACCTTTCCCTGTGACACCCGCCGTGACACCACCTCCCACCCCCCCGCAGCCACCGCTCACCCCCCTCACCTTAACGGGAAAGAGGAGCGAGGGGGAAAGGAGGGCGGGGGGGGGGCTCCGGCCGCTGCCCGCCGCCCCCGGCCCTGCTCTTACCTGGCCTGGCTTTGAAGCTGCGGACCGTGTTGCCGTCGCCGGGCCGGCTGCCCTCCCGGTTGTACTTCTCGTAGAGCTTAAGCATGTGGACAGCTACCATGTCCTGCGCCATGCCGCCCAGCGCGGGGGGCGGCGGGGAGACCCCGCGGGGGTCGCGGCCGGGGGAGGGCGAGTCCCGGGCGGCCGGCGACTGGCCGGGGCAGGGGGGCTGGCTGCCGGCTCCCTCCCCCGCGGGCGAGCGGCAGCCCCCAGGGCCCAGGGCCCACAGCAGGAGGCAGCAGGTCAGGCGTCCCGCCATCGGGGGGGATGCTGCGGGGCGGCGGCGGCGGCGGCTCGGTCGCTGCCTGCGTCTGGGTCTCCCGGTTGGCCCTGCCGCACCGGGGCGAGGGGGCGGCGGGACCGGGGGAGGGAGGAGGGAGGGTGGGGGCGGCCCCCCAGTCCCCGTCTTCCCCCCCCCCCCCCCCCCCCCCCCCCCCCCCCCGCCGCCGCCCCTGATGCCGCCTCCGCCGGGCCAATCCCCGGGCCCGGGGGGTGAGGAGCCGCGGCCCCGGGGGCGGCGGAGCGGGGCTGCGGCGGGGAGCGGGGGCAGCACCAGGGGTCCCGGTGCGGGGGGAAAGTCGCGGGAGGGGACGCTGCGTTCCTCCAACGTGAGGCTTCCCCGCTCTTTAAAGAGTAGCGGGGAAAGGAGCTAAATTAATTAGCGCACGGCCGCTGATTGGAGACATATGTCACCGCCGCCGCTGTGGCAGGACGGCACCTTGGCTGCCTGAGCCAGCGAGGAGGGGCTGGAAAATCATCTCTGAGAGATAGAAGCGAATAGATAACCAGGCGGTGGGAAGGGACGGGAAGGGGGCTGAGTGGGTGGGTGGGTGGCAGGGCCGGCATGAGGAGGAAAGGGTGTAGAAAGACGTGGAAGGGGCTTTTTTCTTTGGATCGGCTGAGCTGACGGTGTTGTCTTGGAGGGGCAACGCCGTAAATAGTGTTTGTTTCAAGGATCCCGGAGAAAAGAGAAGTCGCCGCTGGGTCCACGCTCTGGGAGACCCAGTGTGAACCATCCAAGAGTGCAGCAAGGGTCACTGATAATTCCAAGCAGATACTTAAATAGTAGGGGTTAAAGGGGCTGTGCACGGGTAAACTTTCGTCATTGGGCTATTTCTATGTGGGATCTGAAGGAGGAGAATGCTGGCGTGAATTTCTGAAGGATTTACATGGCTTAGGTCGGAGGGGGTTGATTTAAAAGTGAATGGTGCATGTTGCGCTTATTCATCATGTGACACAGGTAGTTCTGAATCATAGTTTATAGTCACTCAGCGGGTATAAATGCTGCTATAATGAATAGCAGTTTTAAAGACAACCTATAAGGAGAGTGGTATATTTGAAGGGACTTTGTTCATTCTGCCTCCTTTTTTTGAAGCTTGTCCGCCAGTAGCCAAGACAGTTACTTTTCTTGGAGAGTATACAATGCAATAATTGAAAAATTGTTGGAAAAAGCTACTGTTGCTGTGTATAACACAACTCTTTTGTGATTTTTTAACCTTGAAGTGTCAATTCTGAGCAGATACTATTGAAAGCCTCTGAACCACAAGTTTGTAGTTTTTGGATCAGGGCAAAGAAAGGTTTGATTCATTTTTAAAATTAGCACCAGGCCACATTGCTCTGTGCCCCTCGAATGTATGAAACGAACAATTTGCAAATACAAATTTGCCCAAATGTGTGTTGCTAAAGTATCAAACCTCCTATTAATTAATCTTTGCTTATAAAGAAGCCAAACCATCCTTTGATGCCTTTTTTTTTTTTATTTTCTCCATGGTAGCATGCTCATGACCTCCACTGGGGGTGTGAGCGAACCTTTTGTTGTTTGTGGTTTTTGTCTGTACTGTTTCTATACAATCAAGGTCCTGTGAAAAGGAGGAAGAGGCAGCAGGAGGTAGGAACAAGCTGGGCTATTTTGGACCAATGTCCCATTAAAATGTTCTCTCTCTCCTTAACTCACTCCAAACTCCTATTCAGGCATACACTTTGTATCAGTCTTTAACCTGCACTAAAACCTGTAGGACACTGATACTTTGACATTGTTGGGAAAGAATTAAAGAATCAACCAGGGATGGCTAGTATTTCTTGCCTTATTTTATTGCAGAACAGCAGGAATTCAAAGTCTTTAAAGCTCTGGTACTTTGACTCTTTTATGCAGCTGAGATGATGAAATAAAAATGTGTTTGGTAAAGGAATTCAAATTAGCACTGGGTCACATAATTCCCCTGTTCTGAATATGGCCAATCAATGGCATCTCTAAGGCATCTAGAGGCAAGAGCTATGCAATTTCTGCTCATGCAGAATAATATTCCTAGCGTGGAAATTTCTGCTAATTAAAGCTCTTGCCAAGTAGAGTCTTTTTTTTTTTTTTCTTCTTTTTTTCCTTCTTCTTAAATAGCTCAAGTCAAAGCTTTGCAAGCCAGGACTTGGAGAAAGTCTCCCTATAGTTAGAGCAATGCTTTCAAGATTTTAAAGTGCAGATCTAAGCTTCCTGCTAAAATAATTGTGATATAAATAGTGTTACACACCATTAATAACAACATATATATATCTCAAAAAAACCCCAAGTAATATTTTCTTATGAAATTAGAGATAGCTGTACAAAGCATTATTGTGATCTGTGCTTGTGTTTTGTTGTACAACATGATGTAGGAAATACATAGGAAATATATAAGGGGATATAGGGCACTAGGGGGGCTATCTATTCTTTTTGTTCTAATGTAAAAGAACTTATTAACTCCCTTTAGGGTTAGATCTATCTATATTAAAAGAATTTTGGCTGACTTTATTTTAATAGTAAAGTCAGTAGCAGGGATAATGAAGGTCAAAACTCCAGGGAAGTTAATGAAACACAAATTATTACTGAATTTGGGCTTCAGTCCAAATTTATGGTTACTGCATATTGTAGGACAGCTCATTCATTTTTCACTCACAAAAATATTCTGCTGTGTATAATACCACAGAGTTAGATAGGACCATACACCGTACAAAACCACTCATTAAGTATATAACTTAATAATTAGAAATGAATGGAATGCAGGTTCTAATAGAAACTGATAAACTCTAAAAACCCTTTTCATGTTTCATCCAAAATCATGTGGTGTGACAAGAATGATATACTGTCAGAAAAAAAAAAAAGGCTTTTGTGTTTTGTTTTTTTGGTTTTTGTTTTTTTTTCTGAACAACAGTGAAATTACCTTAATACTCAAAAAAGAACAAAGAGACATAATCACGTGTAGTTGTTACAGCAAGCAGAATGGTCAGAGCTCTCCAGAGCCCTGGAAGGCTCTCAGCATCTAGAGAAGAGTTTGGGCATATCAGGCAGGGACTGTTGAGAGGGAAAGCTTTGCCACTGTCCCACTCCATCCCATCAGCTCAAGAACAAGCTCTCACCTTGGATTTCCATTCTGGATCCACACTCTCTCATATTCCAGACTGTGGCAAGAATAGCCTTTCCCCCTGCCAGGCTCCCCATCCTTCATTTTTAGTAACAAAAGTTTATCTATTTTGCTAAGAAACAAGAACTGCCTCTATCCACTGCATCCTTCTGCACTATCACTGGGGTGTAAGTACAGAAAGTGAAGACCTAGGAATGAGTATTGCTTTTCCAGTTTTATCTCACTGAGACTTCAGAATTTATTTTTCCAAATTTGAAGACTTTCAGAACATTCCTGTCTATTTGGAGGCAGAGATTTGGGTTTCCACCTTGAAGTCCACCGTTTATACTTGGAATGAGGATGGCATAGAAAATAGTCAAGTGTCTCCTATTCTGGTGATACCCAGAAGCTGCCAGCCTCTGCTGGAGGTTTTTCTCCATGCATAGGTTGGGAAGAGCAAAGATGTCAGCTGATATTATAGTAGTAATTCTATAATGTTACGAGGTCTTCACTGGATTTTTTTTCCAATTAAGAAAGGGAAGCAAATTTTTCCAGTGGTAACTCCTATTTGCTGAAAACCTGGTTGTCCCAGGTTGCTAACACTGCCTTGGAACTCACCAGAACTGCAGCAGCTCCTGTCCGTGTTTGAGAGATGTCTCTTTCTGGGGAGGGGATGTGCTTCCTGGGATACATGCACTTCTCTCCCGTGGGAGAGGGAAGCTGCTGACCACGCAGGAGAAGGAGAGCCCAAGGCCACCAAACCACTCCGACTGAGGCTGAAGGAAAACAGCTTTAGAAAGGCGTGGGGCTTGGGGGGTGTGTGTGTAAATCCAATTTCCTGTTCAAAAGCAATCTTAAGGAAATATTTCGAGCAGCCCTAGGCACCAGTCTTTAAGTTCCAGCCAGCAACCTATGCGGCTTTGAATTTCCTGTCCTTTTACTCAGTTTGTTTCCCAGGCAGGCAAGGCTCCTACTGGGGTCAGCGTTCAGTACAAGTCCAGAGCTCGGCCTCACGCTCTTGTGGCACAGGCCGGATGGAAACCTGCTGAGCAGCAGTGGCCAGGGTGCTTTTGGAGAGGATGAGTGGGAACGGGAGATGGGCTAGAAGGGCTTGATGAGGCTGCAGGGTACCGTTGTACCCCCTGCAGTGGTGCTGAGGTGACCAGCTGGAATACACATCCTCAGGCTCCTCTTTGCAGCTGGAATCTGAAGGCTGAGCAGAGAGGGTGGGGGAGAGGCAGCAGCAGCTGGGACCCATCCCCAACCCACAGCTGGTTTTGCAGACATCTTCTCGCAAATTGGGTTGGGATGTCTCCAGGATTTTCTTGCTCTGAGTAATGCTGCAGACGAGGGGAGGATGTATGGTGCTGATAGGACAGAAAGGTTTCTGCACATGGTGGACTAGATTAGGCAAATCTTGGGGAAGTATTTGAGCAGCAGCTGCTGACCAGTAGGTGGCAAGCGTGCCCCTAAATCACGGCAACCCATTGCTCACTTGCTGATGGGACACTGCCGTGTCCTTAGGGTGACAGGTGGAATCACTTGTGATCCCGTAGCATTTTCCCAGTGAGCAGCTCTGTCACGTAGCCCCAGTGTTTCCAGTTTTCATATTCACAGCCTTCTAAGGAGGCTTTGGCTGACCTCCCGCACAGTGCTTGTGGGAGAACCTGGCCCAGTGAGGTACACTTGGTCCTCACAGCTCTCCCCTGAGCTAGAGCAGCTGTAATAAAGATCCATGGTTTCTTAGTTGCAAGTGATAGAGAACTCACAACAAGAATTATATTTCCATTAGTATTTAAGATTTACATGTTATTTTTATAAGCATTTTTTATGCCTGGGTCTCTTTGTCATCTTTTTGGAGCGCATGCTCTTTGATCCACCACAAGAGACATGACAGCGTATGTTCTTACTATTGCGATTGTGTGGATCCATCCTGACATCCTTCCTTCAACCCTCCAGATCCTGCAAAATGTGTACTTCTAGATGCGTTCTTTCCCAAGCAGGTGTTCTGGATGTGAAGGTGTCTTCAGGATGAATGAAAACAAAGAGAATGAGAGGTTTTAACAGGTTTCCAAGCATCTAAACACACTTAAAAATAAAATAATTAAATTTCTACAGGAAACATGTAGTTCCAGGCAAAAGAGTAAATACGTGTACAAGTTATTTTGACCATGATTCCTTACCTACCTTGGATTATTATTTTTTTTTTTGGTAGTAGATCAGAATGCTTTTAGGAGTGCAGGATCCTTTTATGGCTTTGTTGTGGATCAGTGACAATCACCATGATGGCCTGAGTCAAGGCAAGATTTGAGGGTAGAGGTAAATATATTATTTTTTTTTAGATAACTAGATTAAGGAGGCTGGAAGTTTTTCTGAATTTTTCAGCCATCCTTGTTGGTCTGATGAGAGCTATTGCCTCTACCTATTGCCTTCCTTCTGAATCCATGAAGCCTCTTTTCATGTTTCTTATTCTGTGTAGGCACTTACCTCCCTCTTCAGGCATTTCACCAATTCAACAGAAGCTTTCTCCAGATATATTCCCTTTTCCCTATTTCCGTATGTCTCTCATTTTCTCAGATTCAGCATTTTTGAAGAGAGATACCAACATCTCTCACCTCTTTCTGAGGAAATCCTATTCTGTCCTCCAGCCTTCAGCAGAAATCACTGTTGTGTAGTGTGGGTCCATGCGGGTATTTTGCTTCTTGTAAAAGAATACTAAAGGGATGTTTTCTGTTTTTCTGTTGCACTGAGTTGTGGGCCAAACTGTAACGTCACTACATGAACTTTGGAGTTGCACCCAAGATGAATTTGGCCCTGTTAGTTGTTAAATTCTTGCTATGATTGGTCTCAGCTTGCTCAGAAAGGGATCATGCCAGACTAGCGACCACAGAAATCATCAGTTGAAACTCCACCAAAATTCTCATTCCCTGTAAATTGAAATATTGAGCTTTGAAATAAAATGCTTTGTTCTTCAATCTCACACTAACTTTTCATTAACATTATATAACTCTCAAGCTATTAGGAAGCTGCCAATTAAACCAGAATGGTTTGAAGTATTTGAGTGGAGAAAAATAGGAACATAATTCTAAATGAGGTATTGTGCTAGTTCTTGGCATCGTGTGGCATTTTATCTCTGATACTTTCAGACAATGTATTATCATTGCCCTCCACCCCCATTTACCCCAGATGTACATAGATGTAAGTAAACTAAGGCCTCTCCTTACCATATTTTATGAATTCAAAACCACCCATCATCTGTGTGAATGACACAATATGAACGCTTTCCCAGCTCCTTCTCCCAAACTCTATGCAGAGGGATTTTTTTCCACAGAAATAGCAGAAATTCCATAAGGCTCACTTAGAATTGCTTTACAGCAAAGGAATGAAAAAAGCTTGTAGATGAATATTGGAGCAGAAGAATCATGAAGCGAACACTAGATTGTTTTTCAGTACTTAGAGGTATAATTGCATGTGACTTCGGGAAATTTCGGCTCTGAAAACTTGTTCTTCTAATACAACTTTTTAGATTATCAACACATCAGTGGAACAAAAGAAACAAACATCATTAATTGATGAGTTAGTCACTGTTGGATTAAAAGGGCCGTTGATCTAATGGCATGGCAATCCCTTTATGCACCCATAATGGCTTTGTATGTTCATGGTTTTTCACAAGCTGGTGATTTCCACATCAAATAGCTCTTTCCACTTTATGCACCAGCACTGGGAGGTTTCTGCAAGCCAGCGTCGATTCCCGGGGCCAGCTGTAGGGATTCCTGCTGGGGATGGGTAGGACAGGAAAGTTCAGAATTATGGGCAATCAGCTTGTGATTATAACACAGTGGGCTGTCAGACTGACTCTCAGATACAGGCATCAACCCTACAGTCCTAACGTATATAGGCATAAACCCAGTAAATCTTTATTTTTAATTCCTAATGTCAGAAAATAAGGAATGCAGGAAGCAAGCTATTTTACTTGAAATGACGACTTTTTAGAAGGGCAAACTAGGTTGAAACTACTTGTATGCATGAATAATGTCCAGCAGTGGTTGAAACTTCCATACCTAGAGAAAGAATATAATTTCTTCTTTCATGCTTCTTCTCTTGAGGAAATATTGTAAAAAGAAACAGAAGACATCTGAACTCTTGCTCAGCATACCATTGGATGGCATTCTGATACCAAGATGATGTAGCACAACCTGCACAAGTTAGAACAGATACTCCAGAGCTTTGTTTTCAGCATCTTAGTACCTCCCAGAGCCCAAGGAGAGAACAAAGCGGTGGAATAAAGTAGCCCGAGTGAGGTGGGCAAAGCTTCCATGGCAGACTTCTGGCTCCAGCAAGGTCTAACCACCGTGGTTCTTCTCAGTGAGACAGCTGTGAAGCAATGAGCAATGTGTTCTGAAATTGGAACAGGCTGCAGCTGGCAGTAAAAATCTGTAGTCAAACAAAGCTCTAAGCCTCTACTTTGTGTTTTTGGTGGGTCAGGCTCCTTCCACGGGAGCTGAAAGCAGCCACGGTGCCGCCGTGTCCCAGAGCTGGGAGTCGGAGAGCTAGTAAAGTGGCTCAGCAGGGTTGTGCTGGAGCAGAGGCAGCTTCCAGCGGCCCTGTCTTTAGTGAGGAGTGTCAAGTTTTTATGAGCATCGTTACATTTTTATAGTTTAATGACTTTGACTATTAAAGCATAACAAAGCACGGTAAAAATTTGCCACGGCTCATTTCCGCACTCAGTAGCAAGTCCTTGCTATGTGTAGCCTGGGTCTCTGGGAAATACTAAATAACAAAGGCCAACTTAATACAGTGCTTTTCACATCTTCCTTCTCCACTTTAATCATCTTAGCCCCTTTCTATTTAAAAGCAGTCTTGATTTGAGGTGTGTTTTATTCAGCCTCAAAAGTCTCAGCTCTCCAGGTTTGGAATTCACACCTAAGCATTGACTTCTCCAGGAAAAAGGATGGTAGTTTGTATAAAGGCTGCAGAGACATCACTAGAAGACAAGCTTTGAAATGCACTGTCACAGAAATTAAGGAGCCCTGGATTAAAGAATAGGGTGAGGAGTTTTGATAAAGAGAATATGGTAAAGAAAGCAACTATGAGTAGTTGCCAATGCTAAAAGTTGGACAGAATGGAGAACGGTGTGTTAAACAGTTGTGCTGGCATCTTCACTCACAGGAACATGGAGGTGGATCCAAGGGAGGTTTAGTGCAGCAGCTATTCAGAATTCACTCCAGCTACAGCCCATGAAGTTGATAAATCTCTAAAGAGTGTTAAATTGAGATAGACACTACTGCCTAGGATGGGAGTTGATAAATCTCTAAAGAGTGTTAAATGGAGATAGACACTACTGCCTAGGACGGGAGTGCTGCAGAGAATGTGGCAGGGCACTGAGGTGTTCAGGCAGGGACTCCAGGACTGGAGCTCGACAGAAGAGCAAGTCCATGAAGGACAGTGAAAAATACGGTGCAGAATCTGAAGAGCAGTTCCTTAGGGTGGGCGAGGGGCAGCACTGATTTTTGGTGTCTGTGGATGGCAGAGGGCTCTGGGGGGATGTTTCTTTGCATCTCTTTCAGCATTTATAAAGAAAAGTTAGACAGTATGATAATTCAGTTCAAATCTTGCAGGGGGAATTTTAGATGTCTTATATTTCTAGCAGAAATATATTTCTTATATTTCTTTCAGGAAATAGACAAACAAAATACTTAAAGCTTATATTTGATTTTGGTCTGTTATTTCAATAGGATCTTTGCAAAATAGAGTTTTAAGTTTTCTATTGAACTGAAACCTATAAAGCAACTTAAATGTAGTGGAACACTGATGTATTGTTTTTTAAAAAGGTATATAGGTGCCTTAAGATGCAGAAGTGCCTAATGGCATTTCCAGAAGGAACCTGGTATCTATATTAGAAATTTTGGAAAATCTTACTAGGTGCTAATCGACAATTGACATATTTTCATGCCTAAATATGATTATAATTGGGTTGCTTGTGAGCTTTAGGATCAAAGTGCTTTCTTTGAAAATGTAAAGTATTTTATTATTATTTACTGTCTTCACTTAATTTGCTCATATGTTTTATGAGCTCTTGAAAGTCATTGCAAAGTTATGGCAACGTGATCCAGACCTGGAACAAACTCACCGATGGCGACACATTCAGAAGAGATGTATTTCCCACCAGGCACTCCAGTGCTTGCCAGTGGTGCCCAGTCCCCAAAAATGGTTTGTTGCTACATTCATCTTCCTGCTCACAGTCTGCATTTAATACCACTTGCACTCATGACTCAGAGAACACAAGTTCATCATGGGGTTACTTGTTATTGCCAAAGAAACCACTCATTCTTTTCTTCTTATTCCCAGAAAAGAAATGAGGATTCTAGCAAACTATTCCAAAGGGAACTGGTAAATTCAGGGATTCTGCTTCATGACCCACATGTAACAGGATCTTTTACAGCAGAAGGGAGTTATAATAAATGTCACTGAAAATGCGTTGCAAATCGCTGTTAAGTAATCCCTGCTTTATTGAAGTGAAAAGTGATTCAACGGGACAACAATGGACATGGAAGAAAACCCTCCTAGTGACAGGACAAGTCTTTTTAAGGACAGGTCTTTTTGAGGTTGTAGAATGGTAGCTGACCTTCCATGGGAAGACAAGTAAGCACTGGTGACAAGGATCCCAGCTGGCAGACTTTGAAAGCTTCCAGCTTGGGAAAGAAGGAGAGGGACCAATTGTACAGGGGTTTTCTCAAAGGAAGGTGTCCCTGCTTGATGGGGAGGAGGAGAAAGTAGCCTCTTCTTTTGATTAACAGCAAATAAGAGATTGATTCTGAGATTTCACATCAGAACAACGATACTACTTTACTTTGTCATCCCTAATAGGAGTTATGATCTACTTAAGTTAGATGATCTCTATGGTCCCTTCCAACTCCAAAAATTTCAGTGATATTCAGTGATATTCAGTGAAGTTTGTGTGATGGGCAAATGGCAAAACTGAATAGATACCACAAGAAGGTAAAGAAAAATCTTACAGAAACGTTATCATGTGATTCTGACAACTCTGTATCTTTGTATGGGAAGCCTTCACATGGCAGTGGGTGAAGTGTGAATAGGAAAAATGTGAAGTTGCCCCTTCTGATGTCCCCAAAAGTTGATTTGTCAGAGCAAGCATTTTCCAGGAGCAGAAGCTGAGCTAAGGAGAGGTAGAGAGAAGTGAGGCAGAGGGTGCCATGGGACTGAATGATGAAAGGGGTGATGCAATGTGAGATTAGTCCAATGCAGGGAGAGAAGCTGCTTGGAGTCAATATGATAATTACATCTAACAGCCAATGAGGGTGTAAGAAAGTATTTACACTGTGATGTCACAACTGAAGCTCTTGGCCTCAAACACTTCCCCAAAAGGTTTCAAAGTCCCGTTGGAAATATCTGAATTGTCACAATGAGAAGAGATTTGAAGTTTCATCGACATCTAGTTCCTGAAATATTCTTTCTAACTTTTCCACCATATTTTCTCTTCAACTTTTCCACCAGAATCTGTGAAGATTTGGTAGTTTCTGTTAGATTTGGGTAAAGTTTTTGTTTGAGCTTCTGCTTATTTTTAGCATGAAAAGTTTTCATCTTTTCCTTTCATTACTACAACCAATGTAGAATTATCCATCCAACATAAACTGCTTTTATCACAGTCAAATTAGTAGGGTTTATTTCATATGCCTAACAACAAATGGCTAACGTGAGTGAGGATTAATTCCTCTTATTGTTATACTGTTCCTGCCAAGGAATTATTTTAGTAAGAATCATTTCTGCAGAATGTGGATGTGGCTGGTGGTGACCCTGTCAAGGACAGCCCCCCTCCAGATTAAAGCTGCAGTTCTCTGGAACGATGAGGCATCATCCCAGCTTTATGTGGGGTGGGTTCCAGCACACAGATAACTAAGATCAATGACTGAAACTGAATCCTGTGACTATCCCTAAGGAAGGGGAACTACAGCTGCCTAAACTCAGTGTGTTGATGGATGAGTGTTCCTCTTCTATTTTCACTGGCTAAATGGCAGCGCCGAAACTGAAATCGAAGCTAAACATGATGAAACTCATATGCTGACAAAGGCAGGTACCATGGATGGATCAGGTAGTGTGACATGTAATATAATATAGTCCCGTGGTGGGATAATTTCCCATCTTTCCTCTATCAAAACTTGCTAAACTCTTTCAGTACAGAAAATACCCTTGCACACATGTACAAACAGACTTTCATACTTTTATCATACATTTTGCATAGTGATGTTTGTTAAAAAAAAATAGTTTCTGTATGTGTTTCTTTTCATATTCACTTTAAAATGAAATGGAAAAAGCTGCCTTTGCAAGGAATTTTTATTGGCGAAGCATATCATTTACTTTGGCTCCATAAATCAAAGTACAGTCGTGCTGCAAAATATGGGTAGCCCATTTAGAAATATTCCATCAGGAGGTATAGAGGTACAGTATATTATACCTGATGGTTCAAATAAATAGCATTCTCAATTCCTGTTCATCTGTATATAATATCTTTTATTGCAATGTGGTGCTTTCCATCAAGTTAGTTAATTTTGTTCCTGCAATTCAAGATGTAATCGATCACTACAGTTCTTGCCCTTGGGATAAAGTATCTTTTTATCCAGTGTGTTGCTTCAGCGTTTCCCCATTTTTTAAAAAAATATTCCACATGAAATATTGTAGCCTGTGCAATAAGTTTTATAGTTCTTTTTTTACTGTTTTTTTTCTATCTCAGCATACGAATGTAGTCTGTAATATGTACTGTACACAACTTTTTGTTCTCTACCTGCACTTTGTCTTGCAAAAAGATGCATTTCAACATCATTTGCGTGAAAACTTGTGGATGATGTCAATGACCAGCAGGAGTGATGGAGCTCTACTGTGGGCTGAATGAGGAGCTTATGGGTCAGAATTAAATGGGGGGGCAGGTAGAGGTGATGGTACAGTGGGGGTCTGCTACTGGCCACCTGATCACGAAAACTGAGAGGATGAGGCCTTGTCTAGACAAATAGGAGCAGCCTCATGTTGACAAGCCCTGGTCCTCATGGGGACCTCGAGCACCCTCTTATCTGTCAAAGGGTCTAGTGGGAGGTGTCTCTGCCCATGGCAGGGGGTAGCAACTAGGTGATGTTCAAGGTCCCTTCCAACTCTACCCATTCTATAATTTCAGTTACCTTTCCATCACAAGGCTTCAATTCAGCAAATAAATTTTGTGCTTAATCTCTTGATGTTTTTATAGAGCTACTCAAACAGAGAGCAATGCAGAGCTGGGTTTTCAATTTCAAGGTATTATAATTAATTTTATTTATAAACTACTACTTTGAAATAATTGCAGTGTTTTTCTATTGGACTTTTAAAATCTTGCAAATATTTTATACATTAAAATAATTTTTGTTTTGAAAGTAATTCAGAATGAAATATTCATGAGAAGGTGGTGTCAGACTTTATAACTGAGATGAGTCTAGAGCCCCAAGTAAGCTAAGAACCAGCTCAGGAGGGACACAGGTGTATATTGTACACATGTATATATGTTAAGCTGCTAAAATACATATTGACTGACTTATTGAATCAGCTCTAGCTGATACAAAGGTGATAAGCTGGGAGGATCTCAGAGTGGTTATGGGGTTAGATGTGTTCTGTGGATTGAAAATTCTAGTTTTATCTATCAATTTTAGATTCAGTAGAAATTTTTAAAAAATAGATTTTCTAGATTTTCAATTTCCATTGAGATTTTAAACAGACACACAAAAAAAAGAACAAGAAAAAAAGAACAGGGTTTTTGTTACTTTTGAATTCAGTTTTGGCCAACTGGTTGAAGTATAATAATTGAAAAGGGTTATAGGGTTCTATAAATTTTTCCTGCACAATGCATTTTAAGTTGGAGACAATCCATGGTTTTATTGCTTTACCAAACTAAAGAGAAGGACTTTCTCTTTAAAAAGAAAATTATATAGAAATATTTCAGTAGTAGGATTATAAATTACTTCAACAATATGAGTTAACTAACCATTCTAATGCACAGACGCAACACTATTGCAGCCCCAACAGACAATGGTGGAAATTCCAGAAACAGTTTTAGGTGTTAGAAATGAGACTTAATTGAGGATTAGTCTGTGGGGTTTTTTTTTTGTTTTGATTTCTAGCAACTGAACTACTGGAAAGAATATTCACAAATCAAAAAGTGAGTTGAAAATAGTTACTTTATATGCATTCAGCTGCTAATTTTGAATTTGGGGTGGTCAGTCCCATCTGTGATGCCTGAAATTTGTGTTTTTAAACAACTGGAATGTAGCATGAATTGCAATGACAGGTCTTCAGTAGAAAGTGAAATCTATTGCTGAAAACAAAATTATATTGCATTCTGAACAATTCTATTTCCAGTAAACTTTCAAGGGTAAAGAAAAATGGCTGTGGAGTAGTAGGAAAACTTGTACGGTTTAATAGTAGTATATGAGCAGGAAAAGTTTCAAATAAATGTTCCAGAGTAAACAGAAGTAATTTCCCTTTTGAAAACCCCTTGTAGAATAGCCTGAATGTTTCTTTCAATGTCATTGGGGCACCTTAGCCCCAATGGAACACTTTCTCCATTGAGGCACATGTGCAGCACTGGCAGCTGCTCGCCAGCGTTACTGTACAGCTGTAATTGTCTTGTGAGCTATAATGCTTTGTGTACATCCCTGTTCCTCCAGTGAGACCCAGGACTGGGAAACTTCTGGAAAAAAAATTGTTATCAGGTGTCTAAGGGTGTTCTCAGAGCTCCAAGCTCTTGGGCTGACATACTCTGACACCAACACTGAAAAATTCCTGGTTGTTCAAAAAGTACTGAAGTCTCAGACTAGCCCATAAAGTGTATTCATTAAATAAATGTTTCAACACTTATCCGATACCTTTGAGACTCTTTAGGAGTATTTTAATT
Source organism: Scolopax mira (assembly GCA_004320125.1). Classification (NCBI taxonomy): domain Eukaryota; kingdom Metazoa; phylum Chordata; class Aves; order Charadriiformes; family Scolopacidae; genus Scolopax; species Scolopax mira. The sequence continues at coordinate 273,548 of BJBW01005382.1, read as the reverse complement.
TATTTTCAGCAAGTGTCGGGTTGGACATGGTGCTTACAGTCGCTGACAGCACTTGGAGGTCATCACCCAACTGCGTGTGTATGATAAATAATGGACTCTAATTATATGTTCTTGCTTTGACATTTGAGCTTGCTTCTGTAGATAAGATTCATGGGCTACTTTGCTCCTGTTGTGCTTTCTTGTCTTTTCCCTATGTCTGGGAGGTGAAGCTCTAGTGGTCTTTTCAGGATGTTTTCCTGAATTTTTTGGCTGTAGTTACAGAACTGAGAATTTCTTGCCTCCTTTGTCTTCCTCCCATCAGGTACGACACAGTGGGCATCCGTAAGCACTGCTTGCTGACTGATAGCACCAGTGCCACATATATTTAATTTTCATCATTCAATGAAAATGTTGCCAGCAAGAATTAAAGAGCTTAGGGCTTGGAAAATAATACTTCATTTTGTAACAAAATATTTTAGGAATATACCTTGCTGTTCTGTGTCCTATACCACTTCATAAACATTCATTACTGTTTGAATATACCACATATAGTTAGGCCACTGCGTTTCACAGACTCTCTGGAGTAATTTTTACTGCTTCTGAGCTTCTAAATCAGAGAAGTTCTGTCTGTCCTTCGGGTGTTACAGGAATTTTGAACTCCTTTAGTAAGAATAATAGAAAACTACTTTTATTCTTATGTTCTTGACAATTGCCTGCTGTTATGGCACATTGTAAGCACGTTTTGCACATTAACAATGAAGGCAAAAGTGGCATGAACTGAAAATTGTTTATATATTTTGGGAGAAAGAAGGCAATAGATAATGTGGGCCTGTAACTGAAGGATGCCAAAGGCAGGAGGAACTTCCATGAACAGTTGTGGTGTTGACACTGTGGCTGGTTTGGGAAGAAAGGAGATGGAGAGCTGGGGAAAGCTGGAAATGGCTGGAAAATGAGTTTGAGACTAGAATAAAGAACTTGAAAAATGCCTGAGTGTAGGGTATAGAGAGATTGCAATGGGATGTCTGGAGGGATGAGACGTGCTGGATCGTGGGTCCAAAGGACCTTCATTTTGTAATCATCTGCCACTTTCTCTAAAAAGCATCCAGTTCTTGCAATAAATGAAGCAGGAGACGCCTTTGCCATGCAGCCTTCCTATAGCAGGTCTGCCTTGAGCACTGAATTAATTAGAAATCTGTAGATGTAATTTTTAGATTATCATAGCAAATACACATACACAGAGTCAAAATTCAGAATGAGCAAGCAAACTGAATTACAGTATTTTCACATGTCTGCTGTTCGACTTTGCAACTTGAATAATACTTTTGAAATATATTTTTTTCTGTATATACTAAAAGGATTGGGTACAGAGAAACATATCCATTCCCATTGACAAATATTGGGGTATACACAGACTATACAAACAGACACTCCAATGGAGGTGTAAGCCCATAGGTACAAACATACAAAATCAGGAAGGCATAGGACCACGCATGCACATACAGAAGTAAATTCACATACAATAAGTGGGAGGCAGATAACCGTGCCCAGCATTGCATGAGTACACACATAGACACCTACACACCACAGTTCCCTTCACAGCTCTATAAAGTGACAGAAAGGCCTGGAGCTGGGCAAGGATCATTAAAAGACACCCACACAGCCATGACTGTCTCAGGCTGAAAAAAAAAAAAAAAAAGGAATACTGAAAAATACTGTCTGGGAGAACAAAACAGGAGAGTCAACCCATCAAACGTCTGGAACTAAAATAATGCCAGAGAGTATACCCCAGCCAAAAGCACTGCCAGCAACCAAGTCAGTCACACAGCGAGAGCAGTCATCCACACATACATATGCTGCAAGAAAAATATCCACCACCTGCCAACTGGCTACTAGCAACCATGACCCGGGTGTGTGTGTGGCCACTGTGTTGGCACCGGTGTTGGAAGAGGAAGAGGAGTGGAAAGAAAGGAAACAGCAATAGGAAATCAGAAACAACAGAGGTGAAATGGAATCAGGGCTCCCAGTCAAAACATTTGTTTAATAGAAACAGAAGTCTGGAATGTGTACAATTTATGTTTTACACAGTGAAAGGTCCTGCTCATGGGTGAAACTTCAGCGTTCTTGAGTAGCGGGAGGTCCTGTATGTGTGAAACACATTGCTCCACTTAGCACACATCAGGTGTCTTGAAAATACCACACAATGAACCAGGTGGCTAATTGGCTTCCATCCTTTCAGTTCCTACAACAAGAAGAAATTTGGTGAAGTGGTGAGAAGGGGATGCTCAGGCAGGCCTCCTGCCTGGTCTTCTAGGCTCTCTCTCTGAAGTGCTGCGTGATCTTGGGTGACTCATTCATGTTCTTTGTGTCTAAGCCTGCTGTGCATAAAATAAGGCTAATAATGCTTCTGTACCTCTTAGGGGTGCAGGAAGATCGAAAGAATGGATATAAAACTCCTTAAGATTCGTAGAAGATACCAAGTAGAGGACAGCTGAATTGCAAATGAAATTCCTGAAATCTGTCCTTGTGTCAGACACAGCATTGCAGGATAGATTTGAGTGACACCAGCATTTCATGGCAATCAGATTCCATTGTCATGCTGATTCCACATCTGTATCTCCTGTGTTATGTTAGGATAGTTTTCAGTATGATTCAGTAATTTTTTTCCCCATATCATACTGTTACTGTATGGCATCTCTACACCTAAACTTTACTTCTGAAAACACTCAAGTAATTGAAAAAAGGCAAATTTGACCTTCTGAATTTCAGTATTTTCAAATAGCTAACAGCTATTTTTGCTGTATTTTTCTTTCTTACTGCGTTCTGAACTCTTTTCTTTATAAGCCTAAATCCTAAGAAAAGCCATCCAGTAAGTTAGCTGCTTTTGTTTTCCTCCCCAGGGGATAAGCTATAAATGGGGGAGCTCATCTGATCATCTCTTCTTATTTTAGATAGTAGGAGTTTTTGCGATAACTTGATTTAATGCTGTGTTGCCTTCCCTCTCAGCTCCTCAGGGACTGTTACGAGCCACCATCATGGGAATCCTTTTGGCTGTGCCAGGCCTTGGCTTCTCTTCTGTCATAAGACCTTGCTTTGAGTTGATCAAGTGACTTATCCATCCATCTACCCACCCACCCATCCACCCATGAGTGTGGTTTTGGTCAGAAACTCAATCCAAGATCTAAGAACCCAGATAAATATCTGTTGAAATAGTAAGCACAGTAAGTTTTCTTTCCAAGACATTCACATACTTTTAACAAAAACCCCCCATTTCATCAGTAAGTTCCAGACCAGCAATATACCAGTTTCTTACCATGGGAATTCACCTCATGGACTAAGTGTAAAACTGCTCAGATGTTTCTCTGTAAGATGACACAATGAGTGTCATCCAGAAAACTAAATATAGGCAGGTGGTTTTTTTGTTGATTTTGACAATATGCGTTTAAGAAAACAAAGATGAGGCACTTTAGTGAGGTGGAATGTTGTTTGGCATGACTGGATTTGGTACTGAAATGTATTTTGTCTTAAATTTTTTGTCTTCATACGGTATTTCATTGTGGTGTATCACAGCCCCATTGGAAATTCCATGGGAATGATTCTCCTGAGGAGGTGCTTCACTGGGCGAGCGAAGGCGGTCGTGCATCTGCTTTGCCCGTGTTCTGAGCCCACCAGACAGGAGAATGCCAATTCAGAAGCCACGTGCTGAAAAGCAAGATGTATTAGCTCAGGCTTGGTGCCATGTTCGTCCGGTTACGTGGCTTTTGGATGGAGCTGGCTGCCATCTGGCTCGTGTGAAGCATGGTAGAGTGAGACCCCAACTGTCTGCACCTCTTCATCTGGACATCCCCAACATCTGGTTAGAGAAAAAAGTTGTAATTCACTGCTTAGTAAACTTCCTGCATCTTTTCTCAGTTTCACTTCTGACGTGTATTTGCAGGTTACATCTGCATTTTCACAGTATCTTCATGGCTACACTGTTCATCCCGTGCCAGTCATTAACGTACCTCAGCCACTGTGCAAATAAATAAAAACTGTACAGCTGCTTGGGATTCTTTCACTACATTCTCAGAATAAAACCTGGCTTTAAGTCCAGTTGAGAATATTCATGAAAGAATTCTGCTTTGCTTAGAAAAGAATTTAAGGGAAGAGTCATAAACCAAAAACTGTAACACCCTCCAAAATAGTTGTTCAGGAGAAAGCTGTCTTTTCCGGAAAAGCTTGGATGTCTGATTTAATTTTATATTTATATATATAAAAATGTAAATATTTTTCAACTTGGATTTTCAGCAAAGTAAATAAAATGCCCAAAAGGAAAAAAATTCTCTAAATTGTTGCTGGGCAAACCCTGATCACTAAAATAACTATTTTAGACAGAAAATGCTTGGAGAAGTTGCAGATTACTATGAACTTAAAAATTTTGTCTCTTAATCGGGTTATAATATTTGGGTCCATTTCAGGAGAATGTGTTAAGCTGGACTGAAGTTAAGCATTGTAAACTGCTTTAAGTCCAAGAATATCTGCGTGACTTTTAAGGCATTTGAGCCTGGAAGAAAGGGTACTACTTAAGATATGAACTAATATAAAGGTCTGCTTTATCCACAATTTGCTTTTGTTCTTATGTCAGAAAGATCTCAGTCCATCCCTCAGTTTTGCACCCAAGCAGAGTGGGCTGATCTGGGACCTGTACCATTGTGTTTAAGATTTTTACTCATCACGGTTTGTCCCTCTGAAGTCAAAACATTTTCTTCTGGATGAAAGAACCTGCCACAAAGAACTTTTTGCAGGAGGTGCTTTCAGACTCCCTGTGGACATAACCTTCTATTTCTTAAGTTAAAGAGCTCAGTACTTGTTCAATGAAAGGCAAATGGTGCTAGAGATGCAGTCCGTAGCAATGAGCTGTACCACTGGTGGAGCCCGTATTACATTTCTGTACGAAACTGTGCTGCCCAGGAGCTAAAGACCAAACCCTGCAGCGTATTTCCCAAAGGCTCCAGGTCGCCAAAGCTGCCCTGCCAGGTGGTAAAGGCAGTTCCAATCACTCATCAAAGCTGCTTCCTGCAGAAAAAGCCAGCAATCCTTGTATGTGAGTGGAACTGGCAGCCAGCGGGCGAGTTGCCAGTTTTACTTTGGAAGTAAACGCCGTGGGCTCAGTTCTGCTTCTGACTTTCAGACATGGCTGCTTCCCAGCTGGAGGCATCCCCCATCAATCAGCTTGGCCTGAGTATACAAAATGAGATTTAAAAGGCTAGTTTAGTGCCTCCCATCTTCTTCCCAGAGTGGGCATAGGGAGTTTGTTGGGAAGAGAGAAGGGGGAAACAGAAATATAGTTCCTGGAAATAACAGCCTGGGCAAGTCACTGGGGCCCTTACACACACTACAGTACAAATAATAGCTGTCTGAGTAGCAGCGTGGTTGGTTCAGCAGTATCTATGGAGGAATTTGAACTAAGCTATCAACAATTCATCTTGAACCTCCTTCCCACTCCTTGTGAGGGTTGTGCTAAAGACAGAACACCCCTCTGTACCACATGGTGACAAAACGCTGAACAACTCTGTTCTCGTCACAAAACTCAGATCAGTTCCAGGTCGTTGTAACCATGATAGTGGTGAATTTGAAAGGCAGAAAGGGCTGAGCATCTTGCTTGGAACTTCATGGAGGTTTAGAAAAGAATCATCTTGAATAATAATTTCTAGGATTTCCAGAATTATGGCTTCTCTTGTTCATAGCACAGACTCGGGTAACTACTTGGTGATGGTTATGGTGGAGAAACAGTTTAGGATGAAATAAAGAGCCATTCCCTGGTGTCGGGAGCTGTTTCATATGCTCTGAAATGAATACTAATTCCAGGAGTGTTCATGCTGAAAAAACGTTGAGATAAGTGTATTTCTTAGTATTTTTCCTTTTTCCTGAGAGAGGTATCATTGGTCCCTGCAAAAGCTAGATTTCAGTGGAGCATGTTTATTCCACACTATTATTTAAATTTAGACAACTTCATGGTGCTGCAGACAGTGTTGCTAAGGCTTGAGCAATTGCAGCTTGGATGAGAAAGTCTGATGAGACAACTTGTGAAACAACCAAGCCCAGGGAGAAAGCCTACCCTGAGGTTCATGCTTCACTCCATTTTACCAAAAAAATCTAAGCTCTGAGAAGCAGGTGAATATTCCAAGTGTGCAATTCCATTTTCCTGCAAGTGAATGGGAGATACAGAACAATTAAGTGAAGCATCGTGATTGCCACCATCTGGGAAGTTCAGCATTTGTTTGAATAGTCTGAGGCACTGGATCTATGCAAGCTGGTGGGCAAACTAAAGCTGACGTAATTAGTTCTGTTCCTTGAGCAAATTGGAAAAATGAAAGGGATCTGATTTAATTATGAGCAAATGATTTAATTTAGATTAATTCTAAGCTCACATCGTGCAAACAAGCCATGAGTGAATGCAGTTTCGGGGGGAAGGCTGCTCAGTCCCCCCCATGTTCATGGTATGTTGGATCCAGCCTGATAAGGACGTTAGACAAAGCTGTATTGTTTCAAGTTCTACCACATACTCGATGTGTCACCTCAGGGAAGTCATTTAATCTCTTCATCCTTCTGTTCTCCAGGCATCAAATCTTTTCTTTGTTCACTGAGATTACAAACTCTGGAGAGTAGTGATAGTTTCCATTGAGCAGCAAATACACCATGAGTTTCTGGGTGCCAGAGTAATAAAATTGTAATCTGTCCTTCTGAACAGCTCGTAGATGGAGGATATTGTTTCGTTTAGAGCTCTAACTTACGTGATCACTTTCTCTCTGTAGGGAGCTTTATTCTTCCATTGGCTAGAGGGAGCCTGAGAATGTGAGTTGACTAATTCAGACTGAATTTTGCCTTTGTTCTCACCTCCTGTAGTTCTTATGAATTCTGAAAATCCAGTTGTGTACATTGTATTCTACTCAGTGTTGCCAAGAGTTGCCTCTCCACCTATGCTCATTTTTGCTCATATGCTCATTTCACTTGACCACCCGCCTCTGTTTGAATTTTCAAGGTGAACGATTGAATTGAATCTTGCTGTATAGTCTTTCCAACACTGGACCACCCACTTACCCTGGGTCCCTTAAAACAAACAGACAAAACATCTAAGTTCTTTGTTCACCCTCAACTTCGCCAGTATTATTTTACAAGCATAATCTTGTTAAATACCTGATAATTAGTGGTAATAGCCTTTTTAACTTCTGCAGCTGTCAAAACCACACATCTCTAGCAAAAGCATACAGAATATTAGGTATCCAGGCAGTAGGCTACATTATCCCTCCAGTTTGTCTCAGCTAAGAAAAATATCTCCATGATGTAACTCACATAACTTTGGTTCTTGTTACTGATCAAATTCATGGGGTTTTTTTTTTGTAAGTGTTTTTTTTTTTTAATGATCTCAGTCCTAGAATCTTCTAACAAAGGCATCAAGGCCGACAGCTTCATAAAGGAAGAGGAAACTTCTCTGCATTGTGCCTTTTCTTTTAAATAAGATCCAAGGAGGGCAGAGGGAACTATACAGCGGTCCCCACCAGAAACATGACACGTAGCCTTTATTTTACTGTCCTGTTTGTCACATGCCAATACTCAGAATGTGGGACGTTATAAAGATCTTGGAAACAGGCTGCAAACCCTACAGCCATTGTACCAGCTGAAATCTCCGCCCCCACAGCTGGACCCCAGATCTTAAGAGAACAAAAGCCCTTTCCACATATTCACCATGTGTCTGTAACACAGTTATGTTCTCGTTAACGAGTTTGGAAGTGGAATTGTGCATTGGTAGGAGGGTTCAGGGGGTAGGCAGGGCTGCTTGTCACAGTTCTGCAGCTGATGTGTGGTAGAGCTTCAGCTGTATCATTTATCCTCCAGGTGTTGGACTCAGCATAACAAGGAAAAATGAATAAAGAGCATCTCTAACATGTTTTAGGGTGTCTGTCACACATAATTCTGTGATGCTGGATAACACAGAAACAATTAAAAAAACCCTATCTTGACAGCAAAGCAGTAATGACCCATCTATCATGAGACAAATTTGTGCAAGCCCAGGAAAAGCCAGGTTGCCTGAAGATAGATCTGGTTTTGTCCGTGTTGACAGATAGATCCATTTCAGCCACATTGTGCATAGACAAGGAATGTGCTCAGAACAAAGCTAGTTGGGAACTAGGCTATTACTATGAGCAAAACCAGAAACAAAACAAAATTAAAATGGGTCAGCATGTGATTTTAAACACAATTCCATATCAACTGTTTTCTAATTAGCTGGCTGACTACTATGCATGGATGTGTTTCATTCCCATGATTACAGTTTATTACCAATAGATTTTTTGTGAACAATTTTAAAGAGAGTATAGAGAGACCATGTTATGGCAAACCAAATTAGCACAAAAAAAGACTGGGCCAACAGTGTGTTTTCTTATTTGCTGTTCTAAGGTATCAACGAGAAAGAGATTTTCTGTGACCAAAAAACTTAGAACATGTCTCAGTAGATAAAATAATGGAAGAATTCTGTTTACTTCAAGAGGAATGGAGGTGATAGATGGTATCACACTGTGTAGCTCCTTGCTATTGGATCATGGTTAGATGTTACTTGCAGAGGAACCGAGTTGGGCACTCAGTGACACTGTGTTTAGGTGTGTGGCTTTTAACTTACTTTTGACTTAACTTAAAAAACTCATGGGTTGAGATGAAGACTGTTTAATCAGTAACAGAAGAAGAAAATAACAACAACAGTAATACTAAAGATGGTAAATGAATATACAAAATAAAGTGGTACAACACATGTCGCTCTCACCACCCAGTGATTGGTTGCCCAGCCCATCCCGAGCGGTGACTGCGGATCCCTGCCCCTTGGTCAACCCCCATTTCTATACTGAGATGATGTCTATGGTATGTGATATTCCTTTGGCCAACTTGTCCTGTCCGTGTTCCCTCTCAGCTTCTATGAGAAGCTGAAGAAGCCCTTGGCTAATATAAAACTCACTTAGCAACAACTACGTTGTGTTATCAGCATTATTCTCACACTAAATTGAAACCACAGCAGCTACTGGAAAGAAAATCACCATTATTCCAGATGAAACCAAGACACCGTTTTGCCTGGACATTTCTTGTACAGCTGCTGGGTCCAGTTCAATAGACTTTATGGCCTGTGAAAGGGGTTGCACCGCAAGGCTTCCCTTAGAGAAATAAATGTGTGTAGTCCAGGTTATGGATGAAACTTGGTGGAGTAGCCTACAGGTAATTTTTCCACCATTTCTAGTGAGCACACTGCTGGGGTTGCTGATAGTGTCAATTGTACCCATAGTTTACATTTGATACTTCCTAGGCAAATTGTAATTGCTCCAGACTGGAATGCCTACATAGCTTGGCGTTCACACAAAGTAGTCATAGGAACGCCATAGGAACTTTTGATTGTTCCTGTGTCAAAGCATTTACTCTGATTCATCGGCCCAGAATTGAATCCATCCAAGTTAAGGCCATTTCATGGGAAGACTCCATTCTGAATCTAAGGGTAACCTGAGAAACAAATAACTTTGTTATGTCCTAATTTCCATGTCTGCATGAGACTGGTTGCCATTTTCAGACTCCTGCAAAGAGTGACATCCCCACACAGAACAGACGTGGATTAGATGCATTTTGGTGTTGTGATGTGATGTAAACTGTAATGTTTTTAAGCAAATACTACCAAAATTTATGAATGTATTTTTACTTAAGGATCTCAAAGCTTCTCAGAAATATTAAGCTTATCCTACTCTAGGTTGTAGTATCGGGTATGTAAGGAGACAGTTGGCACAAATAAGTGAAGTAAATAAGTAAATCAATAAAGTAAGTAAAGTGTTATTAAATGTGTAAATTAGGGCATAGATTATATAAATTATCTCTGAACTGTGACTTTTACCATGTTGGTACGTTTATGTCTAGCTACTCAGAGTCTTTAAAGGATTTAAGCTCATTGCACAGGAATCACTACAGCTGTCCCTGCTCCCCTTTTCCTCCAGCACAGCACAGAGTGGCCAGTAACTGGGAGTTCCTACAGGCACAAAATGTGTGAAGGCCACCCACAAAAGTGTGAAAGGCTGACTCTCCCGAGTTGTAGAACTCAGAGTGAGTCTCAGAACTCGGTATTGTCAGCTCTGTCAGTGACAGCCCAAACTTATATTGCTTCAGAGTTTGACAACATTTTTCAGCTGAATACCAAGCAGATCTGAAAAAACCTCGCCTCAGATTCATCTCTCTACTTATTTGTGAAGCTACTCTCTGGCTTTAAAAACAATTAAATGTTCTTTTCATTTCCCTAAAACGAACTTTCCATTTTTCAGAATACAATTCCTTCAAACTTTGGAATACCCCTCAATTTTATTTTTAAATGGAGAAAACAATTACTGTTTATCAAATCAAACTGCAACATTTTGGTTTGGATCAAAGTTGTTTGGTGCTGAAAATGTTGGTTTGTGATTGACCTAAGACTAATTTGTTCTTGATATTTTAGAAATACCACCACCAACAAAATATTAATGCAGCCTTAGTTCTAGCCTCCTGTCCTTTCCTGTACACATCAGCCCATACTTTTTCTCTTGTATTTCAGATGTAAAATTCTATGATATTCATCGGGTTTTGCGATAGCCCTCAATTAGAAAAACATGCTTTCCAGGAGCATAAACACAACATGTAACATGGACTGTGAGAGCTGCTTTGAAATGTCAGATTTCAAGGCTTATGATTAAGAATTTGGTTTTGAATCATCAGTCTTTTGGGAAGTTTCCTTTTTGCTCAGATCCTGGAAGTTCTCGTTCTGGTGCTGGGTTAGAGCCTGTGTGTGCAGCAGCACATTGTCGGCACAGTAGGAGGATTAAACTTTTGAAAAATTCTTTTCCTCTAATGAAAACCCTCTTAGGAAGTGTCGTCCATTGCTGCCAATGTAAACATTCATCTTGTGTCCATGCCAGCAATAAAAAAAAATTTTTGTACAAAACCCAAGATGCTGGTGTGTGGTGAAAACATGAAGAGCATGCAAGCAAGCTCCAGTTACACACAGAACTGGAAAAACTTAGAAGAACTAGTTATCAAAGAGTAATATATGGTCACCTCTGCTTACATTGAAGCAGGGTTTAGAGAACTCATCTAAATCACTACCACATATGACAGTAACTGTTAAATTTGACACAAGAAATAGCTTTAGACTTCCTGAGTTCAGAGTACCAACGGACTGGACAAGTACACTAGGAGGCTGGGAGGCATAAAAAAAGGGAATTTATCCACTGTCATAAGGGAAACAATTGTGGAGCTGAAAATCATAATCCAGAGCAGTGTGTGAACCTCATGGAATTCAATACAGTTTTGCCATCTGATGGTAAAGTGGTAAAAATTCTCTCCTCTGCCTCCTTCTTCAGTGCTGTGCTCACGGAGTCATGTGTTTTTCTGACAAATTCCAAACACTGGTTAATTCCCATGGGTGACAATGAATAAATATTCCTGTCAGGAGAGTGAAAGCTTAGGGTATCAATAATATGCTGCAAACCCTCTCATTGCTCTTCCAGACAGCTTCTCCCTGGCTGGTGTTCATTGTTATAACTACTGAGAAAATGGTGATATGGTCTATTGAAAAGAACCATTTTTTCCCAGATATTCTTATGAAAAGTAAATTCATTTCTCCATCGAAGTGTACAGCTGAAAATATTTTGATTGAAAAAGATGATATTTTTCGAAATACGTCAATATTCTGAATATAGAAGCATTAGCTTCCTAATGATTTAAATCACCAATACTGGCTTCCTTCATGGTTAATGCTAATAGGCCTTGCTAAAGGTAATGCAACTGGTGCCCCTTTGTACCCATTTGGGTCTTTCTGAGTGCATCTCTCAACTGTTAGTTCAGGAGTTTATACCTTTCCCAGTTGAATCTTTTAGGTTGTTTTTCCCCCTTCTTGCACACAGATGACTTCACCCTGAACAGCAGCCAGCACATTGTGTGGAGTTGGATCTGGGTAGTTCAATACCTGTCATTCTCTCCTCAGGAGCTGTATCAGTGGAGAAACTGGCAAAGCAGCCAGCAGAAAACAGCTCGTTTCATAATAGGAACAATTCATTAGAGGGGAGGATTTTTAAAACACCAAGCAGTTGGCACCCAAATTGCTGGACTTGCCTTTGTGCTGACACTTGTGCTTATGTGGCTGCACCGGGAGCTGAATCAGGGAACGGGATGAAAACTTCCTTTTGCAGAAGGAGGGGGTTGGATTTTCAGTTGGATGAGTTCCCTGACCCAAATTACCGTGCAACCGCACAGGCGTCCCTCTCAGGGGCAGCCAACACTGAGATCGACTTAATTTGCTCATTTCACCTCAGCTTAAGTGGTTGGTGAACATTTGAAATGGCATTTTTCAAGATCTGTATTTCTGGAAGACGTTATTTCTTGTTCTTTGTTAAGCTTTTGTGTCCATTCACGTGTGTCAGGGGACACTTTCTTGCCTTTGCTCAGCCTTCTGCTCTGGAGATCAAGCCCTGGTACTGGTATTGTATTTTATGCACTGGGCAGGTGATCATGTTTTGAACAGTTTTTCAAGTGTAAATTATTGAGATGAATTTGGAACCTGGATAAGTAACCTATGAAGAGCTGGTGGCTGTGTTACTGCCTCCTCCTGAACTGAAGCATTGCTACCAATCTGGTACATAAGGGAAGGAAGCTGCTTTTTTGCCAGAGGTGACCTGAACACATCTCTGCAGGGATCTATCAGGAACACCTTCACTTCGGCTGAAGTTTCTGTGTTCCAGTCATTAACAAGACCAACCTCCAGCAAGGATGTAGATTCAGACAAAACACTGTGCTCAGAATGCCCAGCTATTGCTACTTCAGTTTGCATTTAAACACTTAAACAGCAGGACGTGCAGTTTCTATTCGGGGTTGAACAGGGGTCCTTTCCCACTGAGTGGTGTTAGAGAAACTTCAACTCCCGGAATTTCCTAACTAAGGAGTGTGTTAGAGTCTAAATCTAGCTTTGGGCCAAAGGGAATATACCGTATATATGGAATGAATAATGTATTGTTGGACGGTTGATATCTTAACAGTCTAATAATCCCTACATTACAGGAGGGGAAACTGAGGCAGAAGGAGTTGGCAAGAATTATCCATGGTCACCCTGCAGGCAATTATCTGACTGAGAATAGAAAGGAGCCTTGGCCCCACTCAGGCCATAGGGCCACACTGACCAACACCCCCCAAAACCAGAACACCCAAAATAATAATTTCAGGACATTTCCTCCTTTGCCATAAAGAAGGAAAGAATTATTTTGACTTCTGGGAGCCTGTTAATGACACTGCTGGAGTTCCATTATTGTGCAGAATTAAACTCAGCCCCAATAACCTTTTCTCTGGTACAACACAACACGAATTTTCAGTGACCACACACTGTCAGGACCAGAATTTCTCTTGTGAAACTCTACTGTTGTCACTCAGTAACTGCTCAGCTGTCACAGCTTCTGTGATCTCTTTTCCTGCAGCCACTGGTGACTGCTTGGAGAGATATCACCCAGATAGATCACAAACCCAAACTGGTGTCACTGGAGCTGTTAAAGGATAGATGTTTGGTCACTCTCATTTGAGATTTTGCCAAGTAAACAGGATGATGAAGACATTCTCAGTGAAAAAAGGAAAAATACTTGTAATGACTGAGAAGCAGGATTTGACAAATCACTGTCCGTATGATGTCTCCTGCTGCTTCCAAATGGATTTGGGACCTCATTTTGTTAGATGCTGGAGCTGGAAAAGGGGATCTATCTTCACGGCATAATAAAGCACTGTGAAAATGTACCCAAACTCTGTCTGAATAACATGACACTCTCTCCAAGATGGTTTAATTAGTCCAGTACTTCGTTGCACATGGGATCTGGGCTGGCTTGTAAAAATTCTGCTCTGAGGATGTGCCATAGGAGTCTCCAAAACACATAATATCCTCAGCTGTCAAGCAGAATTTCCTCTGCTAAATATTTCCCATTTCTTTCCTTACATTCTTCCTTGTGCGTACTCTACGTTTTAGAGAGTGGAAGATGACAAGCATGTGACTCCAGAGGTGTACACAAAATGCAAGATTTAAATTAAAATCAATTTTTTTTTTCCAAATTTCATTGTCTGGGATTGCTATAAAGTCAAGACTTTTGGAAAGATCCATAAAGTCATAGCTTCAGAAATTTTGAGGCCTGAAGGGACCATCTAATTTGAGTTGCATTCTGACAAAAGCCAATGAATTTAGTTTAGTTGGTTTATACTGAATCAGTGGGATTCAACCTCAGGCTACTATAAAAATCCAGGCTTTAACAGAAATCCATGTAGTTCAGACTTGGTTGAAGGACCAGAACTTCCCCCGTTTGAGCGTGTGGTCGGGCCATAAGATGATCTGATCTGATCTTGTTTCTACTGGAGCGCAAGAACCAGTCGACTTCTCTGCATGTTTTCCATTATCAGCTCCAATTTACTTCCTTAATAGAAAATAAAAGCATGACCCCCTTCTGTCCTCAGCTCCAGCTTGTCCCATCTGTAACAACTGTAGAATCAAAAGATGTAAGCATTTGTGAAAACTAAAAGCCACTGGGAAAATATGTCTTTTCTATTGCCCATCACATTTTGTTTAAAAATCCGAATTTTTGGATGAAAACATTTCTGACTGTAACCATGCTATGACAGGCCATCTATATTTATTTAGAAGCGGCATCAAAAAGACAAGGAGAATCAAATGTCACAGTGCATTTGTCACAGATAGCTTAAAAACAAAGTGAAATTTATTATTTTTCTCTTTCTCTGAAATGAATGCCTGTGAGGGCAAATAATGAAAGACTTTTGAGAGCAAAGGAATTCAACTGCCACTCCTCAAAGAAACAAACTCTAACAAATGATTATTTGCTGGAGATTCAGATTTTCTCTTGTGAAATGGATTTTGTTGAGTTTTTTTCCTTTTATTTCTTTTATATGTACTCGGACAATTTACTGGACTGAACAGAGCTGTAGACACAAATTGATTAAAAATCACTTGGTACATGATGATGTCTGATGGTCAGAGACACAAAGGTTCTCAGAATTTTAATTTTGCTTACTATTAATAGCGTGTGAACACAAAGGCACTTGAAAGAACCTGACCCTTGCCTGGACAGGTTCTGTGGAGATGTGATCAGTTGGAGATCTTATCGAGAGGAGCAGCTCACAATCGAAGCACTGCATTACTAGGGATGGGGATCGAGGAAGAGTTAAGATCAATGACATATTTGGATAATTTCCAGCTGTGCTGTGGCACATATTGTCATTTAGCAGTTTTCAGCCTGCTTCATACCAGAAAATAGATTTGAAAAGTGATTTCAAATTGCTACATTTGCTGTTCTAGATACAAAGGAGCACATTACAGAATCACAGAATGATATGTGTTTGGAAGGGACCTCTGGAGATCATCTAGTCCAACCCCCTGCCAGAGCAGGGCCACCCAGAGCAGGTTGCACAGGAATTTGTCCAGGGGGGTTTGAATGTCTCCAGAGAAGGAGACTCCACCACCTCCCTGGGCAGCCTCTGCCAGGGCTCGGCCACCCTCACAGGAAAGAAATTCCTCCTCATGTTTGGCTGGAACTGCCTCTGTTCGGGTTTCTGCCCATTCCCTCTTGTCCTGTCCCTGGGCACCACTGAAAAAAAGCCTGGCCCCATCCTCCTGACACCCACCCTTGAAGTATTTATAGGTGTTGATGAGATCCCCCCTCAGTCTTTTCTTCTCCAAACTAAAAAGACCCAAGTCCCTCAGCCTGCCTTTAGATTTAATTAATAGCATTAGGCACATCACCTCCTGTGCTTTGGGTTCCTCCATGCTCTGTATCAAGGCCGTGCTTCTGTAAGGATAATGATGGGTGCAATTATCTAAGTCACAGGTGCTTTGTGAGGTTTGCTGTATTAACATGCCTGCTGGATTAGTCATGCTCCAGGAAACATGCTGTGTGGGTCTTGGGTCTAATTATAAAATGTATTAGTACAAATTGGTCTTTGTCCACTCATGTATTTAAAGCGATAAATTTAATTTTGACTTGCTCAGGTGGGCAAATAACTGTAACTTTGATTGTTTCCTCCATCCTTAGGGAAAAAACTGATCCTGCAATTGAGTTACTTGATACCATATTTTAGGAAGAAACATTGTCTCTATTCTATGATTCTTTTATTTCTTTTGGTGAGAGGCTAAAATAGAGAAAAAAGCTAGGAAAGAGCCGGTCTGGATGCTGTGCTCCTGAGCAGGAGGATATTTATGATAGTAACAGAATTCTTAAGATAGCAAAGGAAGCCAAACCAGAGACAGGCATTTTTTAAATGTGGAGTTGGTTCTAAATACAAATATTTGGAGTTCTGGGAGGTTTTCTGTCTTCTGGGGTAAAGGATGCAGGTGAATACCAGATGCCATTTTGAAAGGTAGAGTCTTGTTCATCCAGCAATGAGAGCCATGGGGTGGCAGTCAGTGGTGTGGATCTCTGGGCTGGGTTGTGCTGGAGCCAGAGGAGTTAAACAAGTGATCCTTTGAGCTTCTAAGAACCTAATGTGCATTGTTAGTGGGACTGGTGCTGTATACATGTACAGAACAGGTAGTCTCTTCTGAAAAGTGTACAGTTGAATCAAGATATTCAAAAGTAAACAAGTAGGGAGTGAATCTTCGAGTGTTTATTTTACATCATTATTAAATACTAACTGCTTTTCTTTGGGTGTTACAGTAACAGGATTTATAGGAGAAAACTGAAACTTTGTGGGCTAGAAAGGAACTTAATACACTTTCCAACTTAATTATATTTGCATAAGAAATGTATTTTATCTCTATAAGATTACCAGAGCCACCGTGGAGAGAATGGAGATGTCTCTTTTGGAACTGCTTCCAAACCGTTCTCCTCAAAGCATAGCCAAGCGCCCTGACTCTGCGGCAGATATTTGTGGAAGGATTCCCCTTCATGTTTCCAGCCTTTTATTTGCTGTGTAGATTTCCCTGGATTGCAGTATAAACACAGGAGTTTCAGGTAGAATGACAAAGAATTGCCAAATTCTGAAATCAGCACTATCTGACAAAAACACTATTTCCTCTTCATCAGCTGTTACAGTTGAGATCAAAACAAGGAAACCCACACTTCTCTTGATGTGAAATTGGGGACAGAATGATAATAGGAGAGGGTTTATTATCCATAACATAATCAAATGAGGTTGGCTCCCAAATCTGCAGCCAACAGTCAACAATCTGATGGAAAAGTGAGACCTTGATGGACAGATTTTTACTTAGGAAGTGAGAACCATCATAAATGTCCTGCAAAACGGATTTCTAAAGGGAGCATAGGTGCTGCCAATAATTACTTATTATAGTCAAAGAGATAAAAGAAAATTACCTCAAAATACTCAACAAAACACTCAAATGAGGTGGCTGTTAAAAGCCTGGGCATTTCAGTCAGTAAATTGTCAGCTGGGCCATAGGAAGAAGGCATTCTTGGTGTTACGGATAATATAGGCTATATCTTAGTGTATGGAAGATAAGTTCTGTGTATATATGCAGCTTAATAAACTAGCTAGAAAAGAGCATTACTCAGAGGTATTCTATGCCCTCAGCCACACTGGGGTACAGTAAAACTAGAAATGATCTGCATGTGGTAAGGACTGGGGTTGGAATATAAACTGTTTCCCTGCATCTGGCCAACAAGCACCACATCTGTATCTAATAACTCTAATCACCCTGCATGTAACTTAAATAAATCTGCATTACCATGTAAATGAATTACCATTAAAATATGACCTGGCCATAAATCTTCCATAGAAGAGGAAATTTCCCATGGTGAATTCTGTTAATTCTTACTAATTCAATCTAATTGCTCTATGAGATAATAATGAACATCTTCTCCTTTGTTTTCACCTGGTGGTTATTAAGTCTTTCGCTGCTTCCTAAGAGTGCAGTTGTTCTGGGTAAGGAGAATATTGTAACCTGCTGTCCTGAGACTATGTACTGGGGTAAAGTGATAATGGTTTTGTGGCTTTTGTTAAAATGGTGCCTGTCAAAATGAGAGCAAAGAAAAAACAACTGCAAATTATATGGCTTAGAACAAGAAAGCAGGAGGGGAAATTTAGTAAGCAGTGCTGTGCAGGAGGTCAAGCCAGTTTGAAATCCATCTAAAGTATCTCTGTGCTGCACTGGGCTTTGCAGCCAGATGCTGAAAATGAAGCCAAGTATATATTAAAGCAGATCTTTGGAGATACCCAGAACGCTGTCAGTCCTGCTGGAATCGCTGCAAGCTCATTGTCACCTGTGGAAATGATGTTCATTCACAACTTTAAAACTAATGGGGGTAACAGGAGCTGGAGTGTTACCCCCAGAACTGAAACCACTCGTGTGCAGACACTGGGATATTGGCAGCGAGCAGCAGGAATGAGCCTCAATAGAAAACCATATAGTAAAGCTCATATTGATGGTGTGGAAAGCACTTGAATCGTGCTCTGCCAAAACCTGTTTCCCCTTTCATCTTTTTCTAATGCTGGTCTCTCTGGCTGTTTCATGTAAACAAAGTGGGCAAAGGGCCATTCTGTGGGCCCAGTATCAAAAGGCAGGGCACAGCTCATGCCCACACCCCTTTACTCTCTTCCACCCAAACAAAACATCAAAGTGTCAGCTGGAAACAGTCCCTGACTTGAAGGATTTCCATGCCATGCCCAGGCGGTGCCCGAGAGAGTGTCAATTGACATGGGCCAAAAGGATGCCAGGGACCAGGCTAGTAATTCTGCAGTAGGAATGGTTGCATGCTAGTGTATGCTCAAGCCTATGCACTAACCATGAGTAATTTACTAGCACAGAGGTAGGTTCATTATGTACCTGTGTTAATCGGGTTAATATGTTCTGACAATATGGTGAGTGTGTCAGAAACATCCATCTTCCTTTTTACTCCTCTCTAAAGCTTTATGTAGTCCAGCTGGCTACAAATGTGAAACAAAAGACTTATCTAAGTTCAGGAAGGTGATGGAATAAAATCGTAAATATTTGGAAGGTGTATTAGAACCACAGCAGAAGGCACTCTGAAATGTAACACATTACTGGTGTTCAGGTATTAACTTAGATTTGCAAGGAATGGCAAAAGGAATGTCTACTACTGCAATCATTCAAAGCTAGCCATGGATCCTCATGGCTGGGTAAGCTCCCAGCTCAAGAGGAGCCTGATTTCTGCTCTTAGTTCACAAGATAACCATGGGCACTTCAGCTCTCAGCCGGTAACGCCAGTGATATTTGCAAACCATTTTAAATTTTGCCAATGAAACGCCTGGAAAGTTCTGAGCAGTGTTAGCAGCTGGGAATGTCTGCAGAGATCTTCCTTTGCTTCGGTGATCGCTGCTTTGACTTGCAAAGGAAGGAACTGGCTTCTGGATAAAGATAGGGACGGTGCTGAGAAAGAAGAGAGTCATTGTGGCTGCAGGCATTTGTAAACCATTAAGGGCCACAATTTCAATGGGTTGCAGAGGGCTTTTCACCACGTAACTCCCTTGGATTGCAATGGGAACCGACTGCTTTTGAAGCTGAGCTGTGTTGGCATAGCACAATGGTGAGGTTTTCATCTCACAGTCATTTGCATGGCAATGATTTGTTCCTTCCATCAAGTCGTCTAAATTATGCAAAAACTGAATAATAGACCGCAATAAAAAAATATAGCATTATAGCCAGGGACATAATACATACTTTTCAGTAAGCCAGCACTGAAAAAAGGCATGTGCGTTAACTTTACAGGCAAAATGACTCCCCAACAGCCTGACTCTCAAGGATGGGAACCTAATAAAATGTCATGTCATAGATGATGACTCTGTAAAACCTCCTGCTGCCTCATATATGTGAAGAAAATATTACCACATTGACAATCAACCCTAATTATTAGACTGCAGAGAAGCAGAAGTTACTGGTATTTTTAGATCCATTCTTGTGCACAAAACCAGTCAATTCCTGATGTAAGGGGAGAGGAGGAAGAGCTGACCTGAGGAAGATACTGGAGAATACAGCAGGTACACACAGCACAATACTTTGTCCAAAAAAAAATGCCTTTCTGTAAATGTAAGCTTTAAAGAGCTAAAAGTAGGATGCTGATGGTCAGTTTGACCTTATGTAGAGATCCCACAGGTCTGTGTCACTGTCCTTAAAACATTTTGGCTTTGTTGGTCAAGTCTGGCCCTGGGGATAGGTGGGGCCTGGCGGCTGCTGGGATTGATATTCCTGGGTGTTTGATAGAGTCAGTGCACAATTGTAATCAAATTACTGCCCTTCAGTTTTAATTTGAGCATATTTCTCTCCGATGATAGTTCTTTTGTCTGCCATGTGTTTAGACAGTAACACCACGGGGACTCTTCTTACTATTTGTACAGTGCTCTGACTAATGGAGCTCTCTGGTCACAGAACTGGGAGGTACTGAGGCCATAGAAATATAGATAGACCCAGCTCTTTAACTGCTTTAAAAATAGTATGAATAATGGAGCACCCAAAATACTTTTTTTTTTTTTTTTTTTACCTTTAAGAAATTCTAATTTTTATGGGAAAGAAAGTACAACCTGGAAATAACTGATTCCTGAGCAAAAGTTATCATGGTATTATTTACTGTTAACCATTTATTTTGGGTTGTCCTGGTGGGTTTGGGGTGTCCTTCCCTCAGGTCTGCCTCACTATCCCAACAGGGACCAGGCAGTCCCTATGGTATTACAGCATAAAAGTCAGGGATGACTTTTAAAAATGACAAAGCAGGAAGCTGGGAACAAATTCAAAGACAAACTATAAAACTACCATGAATTAAGAAACATTCAGTCTGTCTTTTCTACATTTTCAAATTCAGACCCTACTTTTTTTTTTCAATTTTTTTTTTTCTGGGAGAATGGCCAAATATATTACTTCTATCCCATAAGCAATCACAGAACACTTATGGCACTTACTGCCTGGATATTCTGTGTCATCTTTGCATGGGAATGGCCTTTACATAGTTCATTACATTAATTATTTTCTCATCACTGTAATTGATTCCTTACAAATTTGTGATTTCTGCATGAAAGCCAGTTTATTATTTTATTTGCAATTATGTTTCAAAATAATTTATGTTGTGGCTCAGGATAACAGCTGGCAGTCAATTTCCCACTGCTCAGTCCCATTTTTATTATTTTAGTCCTTTGATCAGAAATCATTTATACTGTATTTTAAAATTTGTTCAGTTACTTTTCTGTTAGACACGAGAAGGCTGCTAATATTATAAAGTATTGTCTTGTTTTTTAAATATCTCAATTTTCTTACCGTCGTCTTTGCTGTGCTTAAAGCTTTGATGAAAGCAATATTCCAAACTCTTCACCATCCTCTTAAATTTGGGAATTCATTTTTACTGTCATGTTCTGTCCCATGCTATGGCGCTCCTCTGCCTCTCATTTGGGATGTGTGGTGTATCCAGTCTCAGCTGAGAGGATTTGCAGCGGGGTCTGACTCCAGTCTGGTGTGATTGTCTATTAGATGCTGTAAATATAATCCATTTAATTATTGGTGCCCTTGATAATGAAACCAGTGGAATAGATCCCTGATTTCTGGACATTGTCTTTATTTCCCTGAAGATGGTGTTAGGGTGACTTTTACCAGTTGACCTGACACGATATTTTTCCGCTTTGTGAAGGTGCTTTGTGGTCATCATCAGGCCTGTGGCATATTTTAAAACAGACCCAGGTCTTCAGGTGTGGAACGTGTAGAGTATGTGATACTGTGGGAGTGCACCATGAACTTGGACTGTGTACAAAGAGAAACTCATGGTTCTGTCAAATTTATTTGTCTTTAGTGAATTTTGTATGAACTTGATGGCACTGTTTATCCATAGCCCAAAATCTTCTAGTTACTTCAGGAAAAAAAGTAAATAATTTTCTCCACAGATGCCAACATCTCCAAGTTTCCTTAGCAATTTGAGCAAAAGGAATTTGGTCTTTGGTCCTGTAGTCCCAAATTGTAAATTTAACTCTAACCCTAACCCGAGCCCAGTGGTGATAGTCTCTTCGATGCTTAGTGATGAATTCATTTTAAAAACATTTTAGTTCATCATAAACACTCTTAGCTCATTGTTAAGAGCTTTAATCTCTGTTCATGCTAAACTCAGTGTCTGTGCCAATGATTAATCACTGCTTGTCTAAAAAGACCATAGGTGGTGGGAACGGAGCTGAGAAGAGCAGGGCATCCGAAACCGGACCAGAAACTGTCTCTTGTCATTCCTACTCTGAGGCACAAACTCTGAGCCCATCAGTGCTCATCAGGGCACATTGCTGCATCTCAGGTTGAACAGGATTCTGGCAGTGTAATTGCCTTCTGGACCTTATTGAGACTCAGTAAAAGGGCTGGCTATTTGGATAGTACCATTTCAAGTGATATTTGATGGATTAAGTCAGATTTCAAGGAGTATCATATCTTCTTCTCAGAGGTGCACGCTGATCCTCAGGGGGAGTTGGTCTCTTCTCTCAAGTCACAGGTGGTAGGACAAAAGGAAACAGCCTCAAGTTGTTCCAGGGGAGGTTTAGGATGGATATTAGGAAAGTTTTTACACTGAAAAATGTTATTAAGCTTTGGAATGGGCTGCCTAGGGAAGTGGTTGAGGCACCATCCCTGGAGGTATTTAAAAGCCAGGCAGATGTGGTGCTTAGAGATATGGTTTAGTGATGGTTTTTGAATGTGTTAGGTTGATGGTTGGACTGGATGATCTGAAGGGCCCCTTCCAACCTGGGCAGTTCTATGATTCTATGATTCTATTCTATAATTCCTCATTCCCAGTCACATACAGTCTTGTACCACTGGCTGTGACCAGGACTTTTCTGCCTTCTTTTGTGGCATATGCCACAGCTGAATGTGGAGTTTGGGGACAGATGGACCAGTGACCTCCCGCACTGTGGCCAACTGCTGTTTACAAAGGACAAGTGGCAGTAATGGCAAGGGACAGAGAGACGTGTGGCTCTCCTGGTCTGGTGGCACAGTCTCCAGCCAGGGGACTGCAGTGTAAATCAGTGCTGGAAGAATGCTGAGGTTTTGAAGTGAATATTAGGAAGGGCTGTTCCAAGATAAAATTTTACTAGAATATTGACATCTGGAAGTTTCCAATCCACCATTTAAATAAGAACAAAACAAGGCAAAATCAAAAGCCGCCCAGTTTAGCTTGAAGGGAAGCATTCAAAGCAGAAATTAAAGTAACCACAAGAGAGACAGTTGCCAGTATTCAAAAAGAGAAAAAGGGAGACAGAAATGAGATACTGCGCTAGCAAAAGAAAGTGTCTAAATTTTGTATAGCAGAGAGTACTATTATTTTTTCAACTCTCTTTTCCAGAGTAAGATGGTCAGATCTAATGTCTTGCTTTACCAAGTTGGGATTATTTGGATTCTAGTACTAAAATTATAGTGAGGAACCTCTACCAGTGTGTAGGATACATACTGAACAGCTTGAGGGAGAAGAAGAACATGGTTTGAGCAGATAGTACATATTGTTTGCCGGAAGGTGCTACTTTAGATGCTATGGCTGCTCTTGTTTTAACCTTGCAAAGGCCCCTAAATGTAATAAATGCAGGCTCTCTCTCTTTGCAGAGGTTTTAGGATGTGTCCTGTCTCTCATTTCTACCCATCCATTAAGGGCAACATTATGATCCCATTAAAGTCCAAAAATTCTGTGAATTTGGTGTATTATGACTCTGGGCAGCGAAGCAGCTCCAGAATTTCCTGGAATAGTTACCTTTGCGCTAGGAAGAAGGGGGCAATTTTACACATCTCTCTGAGCTGGTTTTTATGAATTCTCACAGAGACACCTCTTTTCAAGGTATCTTCTCAGTATTTAGCCATCTGTGAATAAGAAGATCTTTTTCAAATGAAACCATAGGAAAATATCGTGCCACAGGAGACAATTGGTTATCATGTGGAACACGTTGCCTCATGTTGTCTAGTTCAGTCTTGCCAGTTCCCATTGGGACAGTCTACAGCGACCCCAAAATCTGTCTCCGTTGGTGAAGGACCAGTGCTTTTATAGGCAGCCATAGCCACAATGCTGAAGTGTTCCCCAATTGCAGTCTTAACTAGAATAAATAACTCCAGTGTAGACTGAGTCCCAGCCTCAGGACCAGCAGGACAGAATAAATCAGTCAAAAAGGGACTCCCAAAAAAACACAGAGCGGACTGTCCGGGTACAATATACACTCACTGAGTGGGGAACAGTCCTTGAATCCCAGTTAAGAGATTCTTGATTTTTAACCTAAAGGCTTCCCTTGTCAGGTTTCTGGTCTGGATGTTACTGCCCTCAGGCCTCTGCTCTTTACAGTGGCCAATTCTGTAGGTTACATTACTCGTAGCCACACTGGGCTTGTCATTGTAACTGTGATTATTTTATGTTTCTTGGAATAACAATAAAAATAGAATTGCCAAATTGAAATGACAGGACACAAAGAAACACAAATTAATTTTGTCTTTTCCTCATTTGTTTTGGAAAAAAAAAAAAAAAAAAGAAGTTTTGCAAGGTTGGCCCAAAACTAGAAGGGATTTCACTTCTTCACACTTTGCAATGTTAATAAGCACATTAGAAAAACTGTGCTTTTTTACATCTCAGTAGTTCTTCCAAGTTGCAAACACAATGCAGGCAAGACACTTCTGGTCTTAGTTCAAGGTACTCATAAAAGTTTGACTTCAAAAGAACTAATGTTCTTTCCTTTTTTCATGGCACTTTTAGAACAGATAGCTGATTACTGTTAATTAACACTAATTTTTATCACTGAATTCAATAAAGGGAAGCCAAACCCACCCTCAGCCCTGCTCAGCACTCTGTACAGATGAAAGGAAAGGAGAAAACAATTCTTTTTACCATAAGGTGGTAGAGGGACCATAATTCAACAATAAAAATTGAGAATTCAAGCCTGAATAGACCGTCGATAGCCAGTCTGGATTTCTGCTCAGCTTGGTGTAACTTGGGTGTAGAACTCAATGTCCTTGTGGCTTTGTACTTGTGGCACTTCAAGTACTTACATGACTCCAGTTGCCTGTATCTCATTTATGTGTCTGCAATAAAACATGCGATGATTTAGATCTTTCTTAATTTTACAGATGTTGTTGGGAAGCAAAGCCAGAGAGGAATAACTTTTTTAAAGTGACCGTGATTTTGGCTGCCTTCCTGGGTAGTTCTGATTAGCAATGTCTGTTCCGGGACTGATTTCCTAAGGTTCCTAAGGGTGCTTCAAGATAACCTTCCCATGGAACTGAAGGATTGATTCTTCTGAAAATGCTGGCCTATGGGACTTTCCAAGGTCACCTGGAGTTTGCAGGAGCAAGAAAGAAATGTGCTTTGCAGGCCTCCAGGTCAGACGTGCCCCCTTGGTCATTTTGTACAGCAGGATAGTAATTCCCACCCATATGAAGTCTCAGAATCCAACAGTTTGTCTCTGCACCTGGATCAGAAGGTCCTAAAGAACAGCAAAGCATTAATTTTCAAGCTGTGTGTGGAGGAGTAACAGTAACTTTGTCTTTAAGTTTGCAGATAAATTTATTATAAAGGACAATTTCAAATTCTGGCAAAAAAGTGTTGTTAGTATCAAAAGTGGAAAAGATACTTCTATTACTGACTCCTGCAATAGGAGCATTAGCTCACAGGTTTCACAGTGCCTTGGGAAAAAACATGAATAATCAGAAGCCCTAATGCTGTGGCTGCTTCTCTTGGTCTTAGAAAATATATCTTGCATGTCGTAAGTTCTCAGTCCCTGAGTAAAAGATCTGTGTTTAAAATATACTTCAATGGGAAAGTCTAGTTCCACCAGTATCAAAGAAATTAGTACCTACCTTTTGAAAACTATTTCAGCACTTCTTGCTTGAGAAATATTCAGCAATATCTTTACACCTGCAGTCCTGGGAAAAAGAGGCCCTGGTCTAACTGTGAGCAAATGTGAGGAGGAGCTCTCACTACCCAACAACTGGCTGCTTAAATAAGAGAAATATTGCCACTGGTTTCAGAGTCTGTTTCACTGAGCTGATTTGGTCTTCGTTAGCTGTATTTCAGGGAATTAAGTAATTAAATGTAAGCGTATATGGGCACTATCTGACTCATAGAATATACTTTTTAAGGGCATATAAAAATCCATTTTCTTTTCCCTGCCTCTGTGACAGGAAGTGCCAGAAGAATAGCAAGCTCTGAAATGCCATCTGGGAAATTTTAGCAATAAACAGTTGGGCATATTTTACACCAAACTGGAAAGAAGTTAATATTGCTGTTTATATTTCATTTAGAATCTGTATTCTTTTGTTATTGTTTTGTTTTAACAAACATTTGGAGGGAGGGTCCTTCCACATTTTTTTTTATTTCTTCCTCCCAAAAAAACCAGGAGGCAAAGGGCTGGGGGGGGGGGGGAAATTAAGAAGAGAAAGACAGAAAAGAAGTGAGATTTTGTGTTGAGCTGACAAAATATTTTAAAAACAACAGCATGGTCCTTCTACCTTCACTTTGGCTGCAATGAATGGCCCTTCGCAGCCGAGGGATAGGAGCTCGACAGGAAGATCACGTTCTCCCAGAAGCACTGAGCCTGAAATGATGATGCCCTGTCCATGGGATATTGTTTAGGGAGCTTTCATCTGTTAAGGTGCATTAAGTGAAATTTGTTGTGATGCACTGAAATGGAAGGGGGGGCCAGTAGGTCTAGACAGTGACAGCACGGGTCTTTTAGAAAATAACAACCTCATTTCCTTTTTTTCGGTGTGTGTAAAGGGCTGCGTGTGCTGATGTAGCTAATCCTTGCCTGGGGTTTTCAATGGCCACCGTGTGCGCCCTGGTACCTCACAGGAAGAATCAACAAAATTCTGTGAATGCAGCTTTTTTGGTGTTATTTGTTTATAAGGGGAAGAGCTTTAGATGCATCCGGACAAGCTGGGGGTTTGCAAAATTCCCAGAGGAGGAAAAAAACACAGAGAGGAGCAGGGTAAGAGGAGAAAACATACATGCCCTCAGCAGGAGTTTACTGATGGACACTGAACAGCGGGGACCTGAGAGTTGCCCATGTGTTTCACTGCCCTTCTCCTTCTACAGATCAGCCATGTGCCAAGTCCAGGGTCTTTAGACTGTATAAATTAAAAGACTTTCTTGTTTTTGAGCAGAAACAGTCAGGTTTCATCTTTTACTCTTGCAGCCACAGGGTCTGTGCGGCCGTGGCCAACTGTGTATCTATCTTTCATCACTTTCTTCCATTGGTTTGGGTCCAGTAGAGAAGAACCCAGACCAAAACCAAAGAGGCAGGACCTCTGCAGAGAGCTTGGAATCCAGGCTCCTGGCCCAGCTGCAGCCTCAGCCCTGATGCTGGAACTGCCATGAGGCTCAGATCCCTGGCCAATCCCAAAGCCAGGGCTGGATGGTTTTACCTCAGCTACCCTTTGAAAACAAGAAGCTCTTCTGGACTAGCTGATCCCAGCAGTTGTAGGCTCTGACCAACACAGAGTCTCTCTGCTTTCATCCCCAGCAGCCCCGGAGGACAGCACAGTACTATGAGCTTAATTTCATTGCTGGGGAAACTGAGGGATAAACTAAACTTACGCGTGTCTGTGCATGCAGGAAAGCAAAGAAATTCCTTACACTTGTTCACCCATTGTTGTTCCTAGCAGAATTAATGCTTCATGACTTGTAAATGCATATGTCATGGTCGTAGAATCATAGAATCATGGAGTGGCTTAAGTTGGAAGGGACCTTAAAGGTCATGGAGTTCCAACCCCTGCCCTGGGCAGGGACACCTCCCACCAGACCAGGTTGCTCCAAGCCCCATCCAGCCTGGCCTTGAACCCCTCCAGGGATGGGACATCTGCAGCTTCTCTGGGCGGCTTGTTCTAGTATTTCACAACCCTCACAGCAAAGAATTTCTTCCTGAGATCTAATCCAAATCTCCCCTCTTTCAGTTTAAAACCATTATCCCTCATCCTATGGCTCCCCTCCCTGATCAAGAGTCCCTCCCCATCTCTCCTGGAGCCCCTTTAGGGACTGGAAGGGGCTCTAAGGTTTCCCTGGAGCCTTCTCTTCTCCAGGCTGAACAACCCCGACTCAGCCTGTCCTCACAGCAGAGGAGCTCCAGCCCTCTAGCACCTTTGTGGCCTCCTCTGAACCATTTCAACAGGTCCATGTTGTCCTTGTGCTTCCGAGGGGCTCAGGGAGACTGCAGAAATCAGCAACCATAGCCCATTTTTGCCCATTTGCACTGAGCATATATTTAAACTAGGTTACTGATAGCAATCCAATTCAAAGTTAGGTTTATCTGAAAGCTGATCCCATCAGCTGATTGTTTGTTTTTGTCTATTTTTTCTTTCTTTTCTTTTTCCAGTGTGATTCAGTGCAACTCAGCAAACCAAACAAATTGCAGTTTCTTGTGATTGCCATAAATCTCACAGTAGGTTTTTGGCTTTTTGGTCCTGAGGAAATCTCGTTTCTTCTAACTTCTGGGTATAAAAAGAAGACGGGAAATGGCTCAGAAAGCAGAAACTTGTCCAAAATCTTCCTCACACTGCCCCTTTGCCTGGGACTGGCAGTACAACTGGGAGCACCCAGCTTGTGTGCCAGGCACCGTCTGCGGCAGGAACTCAGTCCCTTCTTGGGCCAGTCATCAAACAGAACAGCTCACGTTCCTGCAGCTTGTCTTGAGGCTGAAATGAGAAAGAAGAAAACAAGAATGGGGCAGTAAAAGACACATGAGAAAGCCTGGCAGAAGGCAGTCTGGTCCTTACCTTTTAACAATTTTCGTTGTAAGAGATTTAGGATCAAAATGTCTCTTGAAGACACGTGGCATTGACTGCTGTTAGAGAGAAGCCATTGGACTGGTTTGACCCCAGGCTGCTCCAGTGTGTGCCAGTGCTCACTTGAAAAAACAGAGAAGGGAATTTGAAGATGGGAGAAAGGCATCATTTGAGATAGATAGTCCCAGGGAGGGACACTGGTCCGGATGTCAGGAGATAAGGCTTCTATTCCCAGCTCTGCCAGTCACCTTCCTGACCTCCCAGAAACTTCTTCAGTACTTCTTCAGTCTGTGCAAGTCTTAGTATTACTGGGCTCCCCTATCACTTGGCAATACCAAAAACTAATACAGTTTTATTTCAACCTGACACTGGCTCTTCTCAGGCCAATTCCCGGCTCTTTTTGTTGCAGTAACTTTCAACTAAGAAATTAGAGAATAAAACTTAAACCAAAAAGTGAGGATGTAGCTCCAAGAACAACTTACAAGATTTCATAAAAATGTTTATCCTGTAATCAAAATTCAAGTAACAAAACAATCTTCTTGCTATCCCGTATCACCAGAGCTTATTATAATAATAATAACTCAGTCATTTAAAAAAATGCCAAAAACCTTCTGGACTCACATATTTCATCCCTCTGCCAGAAAAGAAACTACAGAATTGTATTTAAAAAAAACAACCCCAAACACTACAATGGCATCAAAACTTTCTCTCTTTCTTTTTTTCATCCAGAGCCATCGAAAACTTGTGGAAAATTTACAGGGCCATTTTCTGCTATGGTCAACAATTTTTTATGTGGTCGCATATTATGGGATGTTTGAAATATCTTTTGTGACTAAATAGTCTGTTTTCCATTTACTGTGCTGTTTACTGGTACCAAACTGGTTGAGGGAGTATTGTAATGGAAAGCAACATGGACCAGAACTGCAGCATCCTGTTATAGACCCAGAAGGAAATAGCAGACCAGGATGAGGACCTGTTTTACCAAATATTTCTTCCATTTTCTAGAATCTTTTTTCTCCCTTTTCAGGCCCATATTTCCCAGTTCCTTGCTCGGGATTAAGTGCCAGCCCCGTGTAAGGCACTGCCTTATGACATGGATGAAGGAGGCAATGATTTCACCACAACACTCCTTTGCAGAAAGGCAAAAGTCTGGCACGTGGAAACATATTTACATTTTCATTAATATGAAGATACCAGTAAACATTCAAGATATTTCCGGAATATGCTGAGAAGCTTTAATAAAAGTAGGCATAATATATGGAATATTACGACTGCTGAAGTAAAATTAGGCGAAAACATGACAGCTTGTAATTTGTCACCATCTAAAT
Organism: Scolopax mira; assembly: GCA_004320125.1. NCBI lineage: Eukaryota > Metazoa > Chordata > Aves > Charadriiformes > Scolopacidae > Scolopax > Scolopax mira. The sequence goes on along the minus strand of BJBW01005382.1, from coordinate 243,503 downwards.
AATCACAGAATGTTTCAGCTTCATCATAACAATTATTTTATGCAAAACCCAATCTTTTTGAGCAGGTGTGACATCTAGTTAGCTGCCAGTGGAACACTGGATGAAGGCCATAAATGCCAATTTCAAAAATGAACAATTGCAAGATAAATGCCTTAGATGTGCAAGCACAGAACTGAAAACCGAGAGGATCTCAGATACAGCAATGACACGTCTGACACTGATTTCCAGTGAGCAAGTCATCTAATGGACAAATTATTCATCACTTCAGTAGGCAAACAGTCATCATTTTGCCTCTGTTTCTCTACAATAAAAGACAGAAAATAACTACTGACAAGGATTTGCTTGTAAAACTGTCGGAGACTGACCAGCAGCCCAGAGCTCTGACTTAAATAGCATCTTTACCTACTCGAAATGACACAGTGACTGTTCCAATTCACGTTAGCAGAGAATTTGAGATCAAGGTTTTTTATGCTAGCAAAGTCTAGAGACATGTGGATTCTATTTGCCCAGCAATTGTGAATAATAAATAAACTAAGTCACAATTTGTTGTTAGAGCGAGAGAAACATTTATGGACAAAAAAAAAAAAAAAAAAAAAAAGAAGAGAGAGATTTGCCAAAACTGTTATTCTCAGAGTTTAAATCCACAGATAATTTAGTTGCTATTTCCTAGCTTTTCTGTGATGCTTTAGGCCAGCAATTCCTAAACTGTGGTTTATGGACCAGTGGTGGTCTATAAAACAATGATAAATGGGTCTGCAACTGGTTTCTGTAACTTTGTTGTGTTTCCAATGAAAACTTGGATAGGGAGGGTGGGGCAGAGAGAAATCCTGAGGGCTGACAGTGACAAAAAATTTGGAGTCCGCTATATAAGAGCATAAAATGTAATCTTTTACAAGAGGGCGATATAATTGTTTCAGAGGTTTGATGCATTGCAAAGAGCATTCAGGATTCCAGCGTGTTGAGGCCCGAGCTGGTTTCCAGCCTCCGCAGGTCCCGCCGGTGCATTGTCCTCCTTAGTGTCTGGAAACCACACATTCTGAAGACATTGGGTCCGGTGTTCCTGGCACTGACCGGTGCCCACCACTGGAGAAAGAACTGGATGACAGTTCATGTGGAAGGCTAATTGTTCAAAACTTAACGAGGTGGGAGAGAAAGAATCCTATTTTGGCGAGTAATCCACCCCACGGACAGACAGGTTGTGCCCTGATTAGCAGTTGTTATCTCCGCCTCAGGTGGCTAAAGATGTGCTTGGATATAAAACAATCCAAGCCCTTCCTTAGTACCTCAGTTCATCTCTCTCTGTGACCTTCTGGGGTGGTGAGTTTTAAACAGGTCAGCTTCTTGCTGTTCAGAAATCTTTCTGTTTCTTGCTTCTAAAATGTCCTGCCCTTTAGTGGCAGCGACTGTCTTCGTGTTTAGGATTAAAAGGGAGGATCTGTCTGTGGGAAGCGATTGGTTTCAGAATCAAACTGCTCCTGTTTAGAGGAGTGTAACTGCTCCTTCCCAGCGCTGCTGAAGATACAGAACATCTGCATTGCATTATTTGATAATGAAGCACTACTTGATAATGAAGCAAGATGCCCCTTGGCTCTCACAAAGCTCTCTCCGTTGTGGAACTGTCTTGTTACTTGTTTTCTAGGTGCTGCACATTTAAGTTTATTAAGTTGCTGCTTAATTTAAAGAGCCAAGGCAGTGTGTTTCAAAGGTGACATGCTTTCTTCTTAGTGCTTCTATTTTCTGAAAAAAAAACACATAGTTTTTCCTGCAGTTGGACAAAAACCCATATGATAAAACCATTCTTTAATGACATTCTTCTACAGCTTCATCTCTCTGTTTGTGAATAGGAAGGTGAGGAATGGAAGTAGTATGCATTTTCAGTGGTAGAGATCAGCTGTCTAATATATTCACCACATTTTTAACTAGAGAGAGAAGAGGTGGGAAGTCAGGCACAACTGTAGAAGCTATTTAGCCTGTAAACCAAGGCAACCTGGAATTGAATTGTCTGAGAATGTATATAACACCACATTTATGGTGATATTTGTTAGCGGCAATGACTGACCTCAAAATTTTAGTACTAAAAAATCCTAAGAACTTTGCTGAGCTTTAAGACCCAGATTTTTTCAAACATTCTTCATCAGCTCCTGTATATGGAGGGACAGAGTCCCTGCAGCCTTGTATACCATGTCACATATGAAGAGTACTGTTGGGTAGCACAACTTCCCACAGGTTCACTGGCCTTCTCCCCTCTAGAAACCAGTATAAGAAAAAATGGGATGTGTCCTGCCACCAGGACTTTGTGTAGGTTGGCACATGGGAGGGAAGGGAGGTGGGAAGCCCTTGCTTATAGACTTCTCTCGAAAGTCCCCACAGGAGTAGAGTTTATCCCTGTGACTCTCTTCTCTAAGTTACTCCATTGTTGCCTATTGCCATTTATCACAGAGTTCTTAGACTTTTGGAATCTGAAGACCCTATAAACATAAAATTAGACTGTATAATAGTTATGTTATTTTGAACTCTGTATTTTACTGCTAGAACCTTTCTAAGAATAGCAGACAAAATCAGTAACTCATGTTGTCAGTTTTCAAAACCCTTTAAAATTGGAAGCCACCTTTGATGATCTGGTGCAGCCGAAGAATGACATTGTACAACAGCTTAAGGCAGGAAATGAAGAACAAAGTTCTATCTTGTAAAAATTGGAAAGGAGATAGATACACTGAATTAATGATTATTCACTGTTACAGTCTTCATGTGTCCATCCTAGACCAGGCCTCCCTTGTGCCAAGAACAGTAAAATCACAAAAAAAAGGACAGTGTCTCTTAAAATTGATGGTTTAAAATTTGACATAGAATCATTTCTGAATAAGATGTAAATCTAAAGTTCAGCAGCTACTGCAGAAAAATTTCTCTGTGGAATTGCTTTTTCTGAGTGCAGATAGATCATTCATATAAATTTGATTCTTACTGTGTTATCAGATGGGCAGGAAAAAGTCCCCGCTATTTTCTTTTTCTCAAGCCTGCTGCTCACATCAGTTGATCACAGAAGTTTTCTCTTTCTCCACTTGTTCAGTGATTCTTCCAGACATCTCCTTTTACATATTGTTTTTCAGTGGCCTGATGGCACGTCAGCTGTTGCAAATGTTCTGGCTTCATTTACAACACATCCTAGATATTTTCATTTTCTTTGTAGCATAACTTTAGAAATAAAAGGTTGCTGAACTCAGGGCAATCTAAAAATTTGATTTAAATGCATTCTATTTAATCCCTGGTACTTTCCTAGGGCATCTATTTCAGAGGCATTTAGACATCTGTCAGTACTTTTAGTAGTTTCCAGCTGTTACATCCCTGTAAGAAGATAGAAATTACATAGTTTTGTGATTGAATTATAGATTTGGGATAACTAAATTTTCTTTAAATTATGGATGAAGTTGCTGCCTTGTCAGCTTTGACTTTAATCTTTTAGAGGTATTTCATGGCTTGAGTATTACTGCCAGTGCATGTTAACTGACTCTTCTCTTTTTCTCTCTCCTCTTCATTCCCTCCTTCCCTCACTGAGGAACCCAGGAAGCCTTTGTCTCCAAAAATTATTTGAAATGGCTGTGTGTGTCCATAAAACGCTCAACATATTTTCAAAATAGCGTTTGTCAATAATTCCTCCCAAATCTCTGATTTTCTCTACAGTCAGAAGAACTAGTGTGTGTTCTTCCCATTATTTGGTTTAAGGGAAGATGAAGAAAGGCAGCTGATGGCAACTACCAGAAATGTATTGTACATTGTACAGAAATGCAGAGGATCAGAGGGAATCAATGAGACAATACTGGTCAATAATTTAGACAATGGTCTTATCCTCAAGTGACCAGACTCCAAACTGATACCTGGTCATTTGAGGCTAATGATTCAAAGACAGACTCTCACCTACATTATTTCCTTGTGAACCATCGGTTGTGGAAACAGATATATTTTAATCCCAATAACTGATGAAGTTGACTAGACTTGCAGCAAACTTACATGCTTTCTGATCGTGTCAGGTATGTGAAAATGTTTGCAAATTTAATAATAGAGGGATAGATTTGTCTAAGTTTGCTTTCAGATCATCGAATCCAACCATCAACCCAACTGATAAAATCACCACGTGTCCCTCAGCACCACGTCTGCCCAGCTTTGAAATACCCCACAATACCCAGTGATTCCACCACCTCCCTGGGCAGCCTGCAGAACTTAGACATCCCTTATGCAAACCATTAAACCAGTAAAACGCCTTTCCCAGGTTCCATACACTTACCTGTTTATCCACCTTTGAGTGGAGGATCAGGAAAGGAATGAAGAAATAAAGATCATTCCTCTGATTATATTCTGACCAGATCCTTAACTACTCTAAGTCACGTCGCTGTGAGGATTTGAATCATTTGGGAATCTGAAACTGTATATTGCAGATTAGATGCCGAAGTGGAATTCAGTAGAGTTTGAGTGAACTTCAAATGAATTTAGGGTTACAGGTCATGTTGGTTCAAATTTCAGTCTGAAATATGTTTCAGCTGGCAAAATTAAAATAAAATGTAAAGTAGGGCATTGAATTTTTGACTTTCATGTTTTCCCTTCATTTTTCCCTAATTTGTGATATTGTAATATAAACAAATCCATCAGAGCAGCCTCAGGATGAGGAGGTCACTCTGTGCTTCTGCCTGTGCCTGCCTGAAGATCTCTTGGTTTTTCATCTGGTTTCTGATAACAGTACTTTTGGATGTTTATACTCTTTGTGGGTGGGATGGGAGCCATTCTTTATACTTTGCTAATAACTCTTCAAATGACAAATTCTAGTTTGTTCAGTATATTTCTGAATGTTTTAACTTTTAAAAATAAACTCAGCAGATCTTGCCTACTCCATGAGAAAGCAAAATGCAGAGCTTGAAATTGCTCTTCCCGTTCTGATGTTAATCCAAATTAACTCATTGGGGTTACACGGTGGTGTCAAATTTACTTGCAGGGGCTAGATTTGGGAGTGCAGTGGAAGGAATCACTGCTGCTTCTCTTCCTAATCATTGCATCAGTGAGGTGCAGGGGCAGTGGGTTTGGTTTTACAAGGGTAAAAAAAGCAGAGCTGGCCTGAGGTAAACATTACCTTTTTCGATCATCCCAGCTTCCAGGCATTGGGAGTTTATGGATCCCCTGAGTGAAAGATTGCACCCAGCCTGACATGTTTATGGCCTGATATGTCATTTCTCTTCCATTAATGTATATATATATTTTTTCAGCCTCAGTAGTGCTCTTGGCCTCCGCAGGTATGTTGAGCTACTGAATCATGGGGTCTGTAGCACTGTGTATGTACTTTGTGTGTCCTTAAACACGGCCATAGATAAGTCCTGAAAAGACTTATAATTTAATTGAGGGGGCTCAATTTATGCTATAGAAGAATATGAATCCCCTGTTTGCCTTCTCCACCTTATTCATAATTATACAGGCTTCTAGCATATCACCCCTCAGTCATAATTTTTTAACCCTGAGGAGTCCTGATCTATTTATTCTCTTCTCCTGTGGAAGGTGTATGATACCTCTCACCATCCTCATCATCCTCTCTGTGCCTGTTACTGGTCTCTCTCCTCCGATCCCTTTCTAGGTCACCCACCATTGGCATGTCTTAAAGCCCTAAACCTAGATTCTAAAATCCTCAGAAAGAGCCTAGGAAGGGTTGTGAAGGACTTAACAACCTTTTTTTGCTTAACTAGATAATGGGTTATTTTCAGAGAGCCAGATCCTCAGTAGTATTAAAATGGGCATTCTTCTTAAACTATCTTACCCTGACCTTTGGGGGAATGTAGCATCCCTCTCCCCGGGGGATCCGAGTTGTTGTACTAAAAGAGACTCCACAGCTAATATTGTGTCAAGTTTTAAAGATATGTAGCGTAGAAAATGGATTTAGCTATGTGCATATTTGCTGAAATTTTTGTGTTGCTAACCACTTGCTTCTGCTTCATATTCATGTCTTTTCTTTCTTATCCAGAAAAAAATCTCTTTCTTGTTTAAACACATATGTTGTTTCAAATATATTGAGCCGCTTGGCTTTCAGCACTTTCAGAAGATATTATTTTCCTCCTTGTCTTTTATTGCCTGAATTCAGCCCTTGTTAATATTAAAACAAATATCTTGGCACCAAACGCCGTCTCCCTGATCCCTGGTTTTTGTTAGCCACTGTTTGAAAACCTTGTTAGCTCAGTGTCGGGCACTCATTAAACTTTCAGCTTACAGAGGCTGCCTCCCAGCCCTGACAGATTGTGCGGGAGCACGTTTGGCCGCGCGTGTTTGAGTGTGGGACTTACTGACCTGTACCCGAGGCCAATAAAGCTGTAAAAGAAATGCATACACCCCCCCCCTGCCCTCCCCAAATCCAGCCTGTAATTCCCCCCTTCCATCCCTGGCGTACAGAACCCAGCAGTGATCCCATACAGGGCTCCATTCTGCTCGCAAACAATGGGCTGCTGTTCAGTCCATATTATCATGTATTACATTCGCCGTGGAAACTCCTCATTACTAAGCTAATAAAATATTTTTCTTTCTTCCCCCCAACTTTTTCACAACAAAAAGATGCATGTCTTTGCATTCGGAATGATCGCTATCTCTGTTTCCATAGGCAGGTGGTAGCATGTTCTTTGTTTTATTTTGTTTTGATTTTTTTAGGTTATTTTATTTTATTTTTATTTTTCTTCCTAGCAAGGCTGCAGGCAGCACAGGAGATGAGGGGGATTTGGTTTTTCTAAAGGTTGGGCTCGGATATGCCAGCGATTGCCTGGCTTGCATATGTGGAAAAACACTGTCAAACAGCACAGCAGCTCTTTAGTTTTTAATTGCTACGTGACGTTTTAATGTTTTACTTTAATTACATATCCCTTCTCCTCCCAACACTTGCCTGCTGTTCTAAAAAAAAAAAAAAAAAAGAAAAAAAAGGAAAAAAGAGAAGTCCTTAGAGAGCAATAAACCAAATAGAGACACTTCTCTACAAAGCATCAGAACAAAAGGGAAATTCCTCCATCTCTCTCCTCCATGAGCCTGCGACCCAACAGATTGCATTTCAGCAAAAGGAAAGCATCAGGAATTTGAAATATGTCCATAGAGGTCCCCTATTCCAGAGCAAATCAGCGGTGATGTCAGTGCTGCTGCGCTGATTTACAGCAGCTGGGAGCCTTCCCCTGGCTTTGGTGGGTTGTACTGGTGTACACCTGCCGAGGGGACAGCCTGTGAGGCATCTACAGCCTTAGTTCAGGCTGAGAGGGCTGTTCTGCCCCTGCTCTCTCTGTTAGGAATTAGGAATGACTCCCATGAAATCAAGGGAGCTTGTAACAATATCAGGGAGGGTTAAATCAGGCCCCTTCGATGTCTGCAAACATGCACGGCCTCTGAATTAGTTCCCCTTGCTATTCATCTCTCAATAGCTGCTTGTACTGCAAAATATCAATATTTGCATTGGGCTGTGTTGCCTTTAAACCCAATGGCTGATTATTTTTTGTGGTTTGTGCTTGAGCTGAGATTCAAGGAAACGAGGGCTTCTCCCTCCCTCTTACTTACTCACCTCCTCCTCATGGTGAGGAGGTTCTGATGGTTTCAGCTGAAAAAAAAAAAAACCCAACCAGCTTTTGATGGATAAGTTTCCGAAGATTTTGGCGATAGTTTATGAAATACACAGGACTTGGTCTGTCCTTTCCAGGATAATTCTGTTTCCAAAATAATCCTAGTTCTGGCCTTCCAGAGAACATTTCAAACCAGTGGCAGGAAGGTGGCAGATGAACCATCTCTGCCCAGAGTCTGAGAGAGGCCTCAACAGAGAGAGCTCTGAGGCTGAGCATCAGGAAGGATCTCCTTTGAGGACCATCACCCCCACATATGGCAGATCAGACCCAAACCCTGGGAGAAACTGGGGCCTCTGAATGGTTATAGGCCCTACACAGCAATCCGTGATCCTTTTTAAGATCTAGCTCAGGGCAGGGAAGTAAATACAATTACAATCCTGCTGGCTCAAGTCAGATAATATTTTGACCCCTGTGACCAATTCCTGACCCCTGTGAGATGTAAGAATCTCTTGCTCCAGATGGATTAACTGGTTCCCATGGTGGACATGGCTCCCATGGTGCCTGGCATCAATATCTTTTAAACCCAGCTTTGCGTTTTGCCAGTGTTACTCCAGGAGTGTGTGCTGGCTTCCCTGCTGGTTGGAACCCTCAACTTTAATTTTAAGGTCACCTAAATTAAATTCTGTGTCAAAGGATGACACAGCCCATACTTTCAATGTTATTTTATAATCTTGACTAAGCAGCCATTCCAGGAAAGCATTGTCAAGTCAGGATGAGGCCAGATCTTACATGGATGAAATTCTCTTCCCGTGTGCTGCCATAAATGAATATGTGTTAAAAACACCACCGTTTTTAAGAGAGATAGGTATTCAGAAGGGTCAAATCTTAAATCCTCTAGTAAAAAAAAAGAATATGCTCTTGATTTAAAGTAAGGATGCCCTGCTTTTTTTTTTTGAGGGGCATTATTTTTGTTCTTTAGAGCATTTTTGTATAATTAATATAAAACAAAGCTTATGTGGGCTGATCTTGCACAGCTTTCTATTGCATCTTATTTCTGTGGAATTGAATAGCTTCATTATTTCTTTTCATGTTTGTCAAGGTGTCTTTCCTTAGCTCCCACAGTCATATGAAATTTCATCTCTAGTTATTTTAAATAACATCCTGCTTTTCTGGGTGCAAAACAATGTATAACACAGCTTGATACCATAGATCCCTGATAGCTCAAAGCTCAAGACCAAATTAATGAAGAATGATTTTTGCATATAAGCTCATTTTTTAAGACTCACGGAGTTCAGTTTTAGGGTTACAAGTTCCTGACTCATGATTTTAGCAAGCTTGATTTGCCAGCAATAAAGCTGGCTCTGAAACTGAATTTTAATTCTGAGAAATAATTTTGAGTCTTCAGATAATGTTGTCCCAAAGTAACAGGAAACTTTCAGAGATTAGGAAAAAAGCTGTTTATACAGAATATTTTAATTTGACTAAATCAGCAAGTTCTGAGGAAAAAATGCTTTGTTGGAGTACTTCTGGTCAGCTCTACTTTTGCAATACTACTCTTGACTTGAAATCTGTCACTTTCTCTTTGGAACACCAGTCATCTTTTGGAAAAATATCTCCTTGTGCTGCCTTCATTAATTTTCCCACTTCTGGAAGATGCTGCTTTTCCTTCCCATGGATCTTATTGTCTGTAGAGTGAATGAAAGGGGATGTTTTCCTCACCAGCTGAGACCCTCATCACTGCAATTCAAGGACAGCGTTGCCATTGATTTCAGTGATACCTGGTTGTAAATGAGTAAGTTCCTCACTATCTCCTTTCGCCAATTTTTTACACCAGCAGAAATTATTCCATTGCTTGTCACCAGCAGGAAGAAATTAGCTTTTATAGACTTTTTGCAAGCTGGACTGTTTTCCTAACAGGAGAGAGGGGGAAATGAGGTAAGAGGAAAAAAGGGATGGGGCAGAGATTTCCTCTTTCCTGTTTTAGCTGTGACATAGAACAAAGCAGAATCCATCATCGCTGCCCCTCACGTGCAAATTGTTGTTGTCACAGGAGAACAGTGGATGGAGAAGGTGGCACCTGTGATCTGACCTGACCTGGTCGTAGCACCCTGAGTCATGTGAATGGGGCACAGGTATCGAATACACTGGTGCAGCAAAAAGTTTGTTAATATAATAAGCAACCTACACAGGTTTCCTCAAAGAAACTAAGGTGGAGGCTTTTGGAAAAGGTCTTTGGGGCGTCTGTTTGTATGCACACAAATTGGGATTCCTGTGTCTTCTTTATAGTGGTGGTGATGAAGTTGCAGATTCTTTCTAACTCAAATGGAAAATGCTCCCAGAACTCTCAATATGGATTTAATTGACTTTTGTCCATGTTGTAGCAAATAATTGTTGTAATAATACAAGTATAGACAAATACCATACACATCCCAGTCAAGGAATTTCACACCTTGGAGACTATTAGAGGTTTGTGTAGTTCTGTGTTAGGATGGAGGTGAGGCAGATAATTCAGGAAGTTTTTTTCTCCAATTCCTACTTTTTGTTCCCAGAAATTCTGTAACAGTGCTGGAAGATGTCCTTCTTGTTTGAGCCTAGGGCAAATTCTGTGTCCTTGGGTTTCAGAAGGAGAAACCATCTTTGTGTTTCTCTGGTTTTCTTGTGACATACCCAAAACTAATTTAAGTTGATACAAAAGTTGAAGCATAAGTTTAAAAAAAAAAGTCTGATTTTCTCTCTCTGTTTTGCTTTGATGACTCCATCTTCTGTCTTTCCTGTTGGCAACTGCAGATGTAAAATCTAAGTGTGGACTTTGCCCTGATTGCAGCAATTCAGTACTTTTGTCTCATGAGATTTATCTTGAAGATCTTGGTTGCGTCTCTTTTCCCCACTCATGCTGGTTCAATATCCTGTCTATTTTAAATAAATAAATAATTAAAAGTAAGTTTGTTCTTGCTGCCTACAAGCCAGATGTTTTTGAGACTGAAGAGGAGATTTGTAGTGGAGTCTGAGCTGAGGAGTTTCTGTTGACCCCCAAGGCGGTTAGTCAAGACAAAAAAAAAGACCAGAATATCAGAGTTCAGAAGGACCAGGCATTTTTAGCCCTGTAACTTCCATCAGCATCTCCCTGAACACTTCCTCAGCTTCTTTCTTTGCTTCATCCACTGTCGTATTTGCTGGCCTGGCAGGGTCACCTTCTGCAGGAGCCCATGGTCCTTTGTGGCATATGCTGTTGGGGGTGGCAGTTGGTGAAAGGAGCATGTAAGGTATTGTTTCCTTGGACAACATGGCTTTTTCCCCTCTTATAGACAGAAAGCAGGGATAGAGGATCCTAATCCCTTTCCTTCTTCTGAAAGATAAGAATCTCCAGGTGTGCAAAGGTAAAATCACCAGAGAGCTCAGTCAGTTCCAGGCACTGGTCTTGCCTTCCAATAGGAGATGCAGGAAGAGGATCTATCTCCCTGTCTCTCTTGCTTTCCTCTTCCTCTTGCCTTTTTCATCTTTCAAGCCCTTCTCAAGTATTTTCAGGACCACCAGCATCATAAGCATTTACTTTCCAAGATATGTCCCAACTGTAACTTCTCTTGCTAGCAGAGTCAGCTGAAAAAGGCAAGTTCATTTTGTGGGAGAACCTTAACGTGAGAAAAATGCATCTGTTTCATTTTCAAATAGCTGACATTTGTATTCTTAAAAAAAATAACTAAGCAAGAATGTGTTAGAGTGAAATAATTTCCCCCTCTTTTCCCCCTCTTTCAATGGGAGAAATGTAAGCAAGAAAATCTGAAAACATTAAGTGAAAAGTGTTGACCACAACTTGAGTTCCATGGTGAAAATATATATTCAATTGAAGTAATTTTCCATCAGTAAAAGCTTTGAAGCCAAATGTGTCAGCTGGGCTTTGCAGCACATTCCCCTTTCCAGCAGTCATCCAACTGAGGGCAACGTGATTGCCCAGTGCCTCGGTCTGCATAATAATTTCTCAAACATTTAATCAGTAGAAGCAGCTTTTGCAAGATCATTTGATGAAACATGGTGTCCTCTCTGACCTTCTCAGAAGATAGCACCTTGGTAATTGTACTATTGTTTTATTTCGTTGAGTAAGGAAATCATTGTAGTTCAAAGTATGTTATCATCTATCTTGACCTTTTCATCTGACACTCATACACTCCCTCGAGTGGTCTACATTATGAATTGCATTTACAGGCTGTTCAGCTCCTCTGAATATAATTTAACTGGTATTTTGAAGTGTCTCAATACAGCCTAAATCAGTAGTTTTGCTTTGGAATACCAAATGTTGAAGTTGTCTTTAGCTGAGAAGTTGCTCTCACCTTGTTTCACAGTCCCTGAAATTGCTGTCTTGATGACATGTCACTCATGGGTTGGGTTATGTGGCACCTCCTGACCAGCATTGAATAGCAACGGGATCTAATGTACTTATAAGCATATGTTAATTACTAAATGATCAGCATGACAACTGTGAAGATACCCTCTCTGCTCCTATAAAGCTGCAGTGGGAAGTTAAGTCAACATGGTTTGGGAATGTTCTTGGCTGACTTTCCTACAGGGGAAGACACAGAGTAACATTCCAGCCATTATTGCTTTTCTTTTTCAAAGTGCTAAAAGTACAAAATCTTTGTGGAGTACTGTTCACTGATGGAAATGTCATAAGGAATGCTCTTCTGGACATCTGTGACAAGTATCACATTTTGTCTCTCCTTTTCATGTTCTTTCTAGTGTCATTTTAAGGGGCCAATATTGGGAGAACCTTCTTCATCTGTCCCAGATTTTCGTGCCATTAGTGAATAATGTTTCAAGTGGTGATTTTTGTGGGTATGATTGTGTATTCTTCTGAATCAGCTGGATGCCTGATTTTCTCAGTTCCATCAGGCTGTGTGATGAAGTGTTAAAGTGTTGTCTGTATCTGACCCTCAGGATCATGTTATTGGCCCCTGGTCTCTCGACGAGGGGCACAAGCTACTTGGTTTTCTCTAAATAACTGCTGCCAGATGATCACTGTTATAATTATCATCTGTTCTGCAGCGACACTTAGAGCTCTCCATGATGAAGCAGTGGGCAGTACTCTACAGAACAACAAGATTTCAGCTCCAAGAGCTTCAAACCTCTGAGCATGCCCATCTGTAGTCAAAGGTGTGACAGCAACTTGATAGCAAATGTTGCATGAACACAGGTAGGGTGTCTTTCACAGATCAGTATCTGTGTAGCTCTTACTGCAGTAGCTGAAGCATAGGGAGAGAAAGTGATGTCTCCAAGATTATTTAAAGCCCTAGAGTCTAGGGAGAAACCCCGAAGTGCTGAATTTCTGTCTAAAGCTCTGCCTACCAGGCTGCATACATGCTGTCTGCTAATTCAAGGGTCAGATGCTTCAGTGATAAACACCTAACCCCAACTGCGTTTGATTTTTACTACAGCTTTTTCCAGGTGTATTTCCCCTATGTGGCACCCAAAGAGTAGAAAATCCCAGTAGGTAGACACGATTGGCACTGGGGGAGTTGTTGATCTGCAACCCACAGGCTTCCAGCGTAATGATTTCCTGATAATTGGCTGATGTCGGGAGTGAGAAGATGTACTAATATTCCCCAGAACCACAGAGAGTGATGGGCATTGTGGACCTTCTATCAGTCGGCAATACCCTCACCGCTTCATGTGTCAGAAGAAGACAAAGGCTTGGTCTTCCCTGGGGTTTCTCACATGGTGGGGGGAATGCCTGGCAATTTTACATGGGTTTAGTTATTCAGCAGTGGAAGCCGTGATCATGAGCTGGCTTCATCTGGTTTCAATCACCCGCTTCTCTCAATCTCTCTCTCTCTCTCTCTGCTGAATGTTCCTGTGTTCATGGAATATTTTTCCAACTGCCAAATGTGTTCCTTTGGCATTACCTTTCCAGCCCGCAGCAGAAGGATTGTAGGAAAAAAAAAAGAAGTGGCTTCATCAAAGCAGCTGTTTGAATCAATAAGGCGTTATCAACATTATAGCTTTTTCGGCTGCCCTGGCAGCAAACTTGTTCTACTTTTCTTGCAGTGAAGTGCATCTTAACCTTTCCCAGTGTAATTTAAAACGATGTGATCGGTATCTTTAGAGTCCTTAGCTAGCTAATATGACTCTATCTTGCTGGTGTGGAGTTAAAGGGTGCTTGAACAAAGAATGGAGTAGTGTTCTTCTAAGATATCACATTTTAACTTTGCTTTGGGGAAGATTTTTTTAAGCAAGTAACAGTTGTGGTGGAAAATAACCTCTCCTTTATCCTTCTTATACTTCTGTCACCAAGAATTTAAGCAAATCTGTTCTTCATCCCATCCAGATAAAGTCACGAGCAGATTTCTGAATCCCTGCATGTGTCAATAATCAAACAATATAGAGGCCGGGGGGCTGGTTTAACTTTAGCAGTTTTGTGCCGGGATTATTAAAGTGCATGGTGATGTGTTTCACAAACGGGAATATCAAAGCTCCCTCTTTTATGTGGAGGAAGCAATGGCACATGTGAGAACACTCTAACCAAAAAAACTGCATTTTAAATAGAAACATTTCCAATATAAAGGCAGTTTAATCCGTATGTGTCTGCTGCGGGGTCCCTTACTGACTCCAGGAAATAAATGTGCTAAGTGGGTCACTTTTAACTTAGAAACAGAAGAGCAAGATGATGTCAGTGTCTTCTGGCAGATCCAAAATGAAACCTATAGTTATTTGAAGGAAATTAAATGAGGACCTGGGCATCCAAGTATGTGTGTCTATTCCTTTAGGTGAGGGGTACTTTTATTCCTTTGAAGAAATGGCATTTAAGAGCGGTTCCACGTGGGCTGATCACTAAGAGAGGGCCAAAGATTTGCATTATATTAATGGGGTTCCACCAGCAAAATGCAAAGGGACTTTGAATTGGGTCATTTTCCACTGGAGGTCAGATAGACCTCTGTATTGAGGAGGCTGAGACAGCCCCAGGAAACAACAGCAAAATACCTTCAGTGTCCATCTCAGTGATTTCAATCAAAGCTTTCTTGATCTGGGTGGATTCTTTAGATCAGCTTTACTAGTATCTTTCATTACTTAAGACAGCCATGACACAGAATATTGTCTCTTTGAAAACCTCATAGCTAAGAGTCAGAGGGAAGTGCTGTTGATTTTTGGTGGTTGCTGTACGTGGCCTAAAGGAATTAATTACACATACAACTGAGCAAAATTCCAACAAATTCAAGTAGTTGCAAGATAGATCAACAAAGACTTGAAAGGCACTGCACCCTGTAGAAGAAAGAATCCCAGATAAGAGCACCCTTAATTTGTAATCGCATGGGTATCTACCTATTCAAACCCCAGTATTGTGAAGGATATAGCTGGAATGATTTCCAGGTGAGAGGAAAATATAAGGGCCCTTAAATATGGAGGTCTCTAAAGCAAAATAAATAAAAAAAAACCAAAAACAAACAAAAAAAAAACCACAGTAGAAGACAGTGGGAATAAAAGGAATAGTTGGAAAGCTAAGATGGGAGTTAAAAGCAATATCAGCTGGAAGTGTTGGCACGCAGCTGCGCCCAAATAACGGCTGAGGAAGGCCCCTTCCTGACATCAAACAGCTGTTCTGCCTCACGGAGAACAGGCCCATGTGGGGATCGGTGTCAGGTGGAATGAAACAGAACAGAAAGCGCTTTCCTTAAAACACAGGTGGCAAAAGCATCATTCCGAGCTCGCTGAGCACGAGCCAAAAGCCTACTTTGTTCTATGCAACAGATATTTCAGCTTATCAAGGCTTTGCTGAAAATGTACGGACGCTTGCACCAACTGCGTTGCTAGAGAATTAGCTGGATGATTCGTGTCCTGTCCTGTCTTCAGCAGTGACAAAGAGCTATTTTCCAAAGCTGTACCTAAAAATTGGTTCTTCTTTCCGTCCTTCCTTCCTTGCTTCCACACTCCCTGTTGCGCCAACAAATTTTCTGGGAAAATCTTGCAGTTCTTTGTGTGTCAGGAAGCTGAACATGTAGAAGATTCTTTCTGCTTGAGGCCTTCAGATAGAAAATGTCATCAACGTAAAAGTAAAGGTTTTGGGGTGGTTTATAGCCAAAATTATTAATTTAATAGTGGATCTCATTGCAGAGAAGAAATGAGAAATGGGGTGTATGTATATGATACATAAGAAGTTGGTTGTCTCCTGCACAGGAGTTATGTCTGCAGGACATTACAATCAGCTGGACTGGGGCTCAACGGCCTCCCCAGTCCACGCTCCCTAGATACGGAGGGCCTGTGGTTGTGTGGATTTTGCAGCGTTCCCATGGGAACACAGACCATTCGTTATTTTGGGAAAGACAGTTTGAAGGGTCCTTTAGGAAGGATACAGTGACACCGTATCAGCTCTCGTTGGCTGAGCAGTCGGAACAGCTCTGGAATGGAGTTCCCAGGCCTCAACCCTGCGGCAGGTGAGGCAGCCTAGGCCTGAGCTCTCTCTGCCAGAAAACATTTGTTTTCACAGAGGATTTAAGACAAATTTGGGCTTGACTATAGCTCCAGTCCTGCTGTAGCAACATTAGCAAAGTTCCGAGTGTTCCCCTGTAAAGCAAAGACCATGGAGTGAGAAAGGTCCAACTTTCCTCTGTGCCTTGTCTTGTTTTGGAGGGTTCCTTTTATGTCGGGAAGGATAATGTGTCTTTATGATCCTTTCTCCTTTATTTGTCTCTCTAGAAAGATTTGATATGGAACATTCCTTATGGAAGGTTGGACTTCTTGAGGAGAAGTATGATGGTGCTTCCTGCTCCACATACTCTGCCAATCTCATCTCTATGCTACTCAGCCCAATAAAGTCAGACATTTTCCTCCTGTGTATGGGAAGGTATTTCATCCCAACAACATCCAATGCTGCTTGTCTGTAACATTTTAAAGCTGCTTGTGATTTCTGGGACTAAGCAAAAAAGCTTTTGTTTGGGTGGGAATCCAACTCACATACTGCTAGGTAACTAAATATGAGAAGATTTTTGGTCATCTGAGCATAACTTTGAGAGGAGTTAAGTATTTGGCCCAATATCTTCTTGGAGTATAAATCTGTCACTGTTAAAAGGTATCACTCCTTTTTTCTTGAGTTCATTAATATTGGCCTGAGATCGTATTCACTGGGAGCTTTTTAGGTAATGAGGGAATAGAAACCTTGTAAAATGCATCTAAGATTGCAGGGTTAATTTTTAACCTGTGTAGAATAAAGCAGTATAAAATCAATTTGGCCAAAGCCTGCTTAAGTGGGTAATTAAGGTCACAATCAACCCAAATGGTTTCTGAAACCATTGCAGCTATAGATCATTACACTTCTCGCCCAGCACAATGCAAAGAGACAGGCCCTGGCTGATGCTTTCATCTGGCTATCAATCATCATTATGTTGGAAACTGCCAGGGTGAGAGAGGGCAAAGCTTTGAATTCAGAGCTGATGGAAGTTCTATGACCTGGGGGTTTTCTTAAGCTAAAGGCTAATTAACCATAAAAGAGTCAAAGGTCTGCAAGTCTAACACATTAACCAATGTGCCTGCATCTTTAGGTTCCATTGTATCAGTAAACATTAATTCCGTTAAGTGTGAACATGTCTAAGGCAATCATTGCCTTCTCCCACCCCTCGTTTTGTCTCCTTAATGTTATATTTTGTGATTTTCTTCATCCATGTGAAGTGAGGTGGAGCTTGGGAACCCTGCTCCTGCTGGAGAAAGTTCCAAGCAACTCAGGCTACATCTGGAAGAGGAATTCCTGAGATTCTTCTTTCCTAATCAGCTTGGCCAAGCTAATCACATTAGCTTCAGAGAGTGTATCTGGGCATCGTAGTCCAGAATAAACAAGCTCATAGTCTAAACAAGTGTGTTTGAGATTTCATAGACTGTGTGAGGCAGCTGTAAAACCACGTGAAACTATATCATAAATCTGTGTACAGCAGAATAAAATTGAGAGATAAAGGTAAACATTGAAATGTAAAAGTAGCAATAGCACAACATGGGACAATGAAAATAGCAACGATTTGACAGATCTACATTCTGGAGAGTTTGAGTGTTTTCTAAATAGTGTTTTGTTTCTTTAACAAAATCTTTTAGCCAGAAGGGGGTAAAATTGTTATTGCACAGTACCTGGTTTTGGGGCTCTCATTTCAAGGCCACTGAACTCTGGGAGAATTTATCAGTGGATTCCCTGGAAACGTTGGATCAGATGAAGTATGAAATAGCAAAGCTCAGGAAACGTGTATTTGCTGTTGTTATAATTAAGCTGTTCCACTTTCTTCTAGCCCATCTATCTCTTCCTGTAGTGTCATGCTCCAACCCTTCACTCACATAAGAGTTTGTGGAGTCATTCTATAAACCAGAAGTCAAATAGGGTTAAAAGTGTTCATTTGAATCTAACACATTTCAGTGATGCAATTGGCAATGCTGGAGAGAGAGAAAACGAGTGAGCAGGTGCAGAGGAGAGCAGGAACTTCTGAAGTCAGCTTCGGCACCAGGGAACGTGTTTATCTGAGGACATCTTGAGTCTCTCATTGATTTGTCCTTAGTGTTTAGCAAGTTCCAGTTCCTGAGGTTGCAGTTCATTTTACAAACCCTTTCAGAGCTGAGTGTAAGGGGTTCTTCTTCCTCTCCCTGCCCACATCCGTCAGCTGCTTCTTCTTGCCACCTGCCAAACATCCCAGCCCTTCGTTCATCCCAGTGGAATCATTTGTGTAACTGGGATCTAAAGAGGTTTAAGAAGTGACCTGCACAGCACAGGAAATACCTGATCTTTCACCCCCAAATTGGGATAAAATAACCTCATATGACTCCAGGTCTGTTTGATCTTCTAGATTTTTCCCTGGTGACCACATCAGAGCTTTGGTCAAAAGAAGTATTCCTTTTTGCTTCTTTAAAAATGTATCTCTAAAATTCAACTTCTTAACTATTTTTGATGAGATTGTTCGATTTGGTCTGAGGAATATTCTGATATTACAGATACGGCTTTCTCCAAGGCTTTTGACTTAGTACTGATAGGCTTTGGCTGCATTCCACAGTAGATGTTCTTGGAATGTCCCATCACCTGGTGGGATGATCCAGTCCTGATCCTCTGATCATCAAATCAGAGCAGCTGGTAGGGTCCCTGAAAGTTCCCTCCTGGCCCAGGTATCTTTCCTTCCACAAGATGCAAATGGAGACCAGGCCTGAAGGGTCCTTTTGCACAGATTGGTATTGTTTAGAATTAAAATAATATATTAAAGGGTGCATCACCAACATATCTCAATTATTTGTTAAGAGATGCTAGGGGGGATCCCCACAGACTGCTTTTGCTCCAATACCATTTAATATTTTCTTCGACAAACTGAACAATAAAATAGAATTTTTAATGATAGCTTTGTGATAAAGATTAATGACATAGTAAAAAATGAAGAAGGCAAGTTTCTATCATGTAGTGATGGGAATCATCTGGACATGTGCTCTTCCGATAAATTGAGTTTTAAGACTGCTAACTAAGAAGGCAAGGTATTCCCACATGCTGGGAGCTTCTGTCTTGGAAATTCAGAGCAGGGAGATGTTGTTATAAACAACAAGAGCTCCCAGCAAGAGCTCTTAGTGCAGCGCTGAAAATAAGAGGGACAATGGGATCTTGTAAGAGGGTAGAAAAGCCATGAAATGGAAGTATCAAACAGTTAGAGAGAAGTCGTTTTGCTTGGAATTGATGAGATCGGTTTTGGGGTCCCTATTTCCAAGAAGAACATGTAAGAAAGAAATTACTGGGAGGCAAGCTTAGATGTGAGGTTTGAGAGCTGCAACGCTCAGATGTGGAAGGAAACACACCGGATCTTCTGCTTGTTTTCCAGAGATGTCCTAAGTAATATGAAATGTCAGATCAGGTGATCCAGTGGCTTCTTAAGGACTCAGGTCCAGTGAAACCTGGGACACAACTTTTACTTCCCCTTTGCTTCCCCATTTATCTATGCAAGGTTGGACTCATCGCATTCTAACTCCAGCACGATGGTGCTGTGACCCAGCTGGCTCCAGAAGAGTCAAACTGGTGCCAGCCTGGAGTAACGCAGTGGCAGCCTATACAGCTTGTACAGAATTTTTGGGATACCTCAGGATAAAAGGCGCTATATAAATGTAGGTCACTTTTATTAAATGCCTTGCAAATCGTTTATAATGCCTTTAAATATCAGAGCAGCCATACCACATCAATAAGCCCTGCACATGTGTTTACTTTATTTTAGAGTTTGCCACAGTTCACTATAAATGGCTTAGATACGTTCAGTAATTCAGTTATAATGAAATGTGCAAGCCTTCAATAAACGTATGTGCTACAACTGGCCTCTGATGTCAATGCTTTGCCAATTATATGCACATTAGTGATGACTGTAGCAGGCTTATAAATACTCTTTGTAATTCCTTGGCCTCTATTCTCCCCTCCCTTACATAAGTTTTATAGTGGTGTGTAATTCTAGATTCACAGATTTTGAGGCCAGGAGGGACCATTAGATCATCAAGCCCGACTATCGTGTAAAAGGCCAGAGAATCTCATCTGGTTCCTCGATGACAAAAGCACATCTCCCAGTCTGAATGTCTGCAAGTCTTTAGGTAAAGACCTTGCGACATGAAAAATCAATTAGTGGCCTCAGAATTTTGCTCCAGTTGTTAACCATCCTCACAGTGTGGCTTTTCTTCTTCCCCTGCTTCTCTGAACACAGCAGATTTAGTCAGAAGAGCATCACCTTAGTTTTGAGCCTCAGCCCGGATCTTTTAAGAATCAAACCTACATGATGCTTTTGGAGGAAAAAAAAAAGCTTGAATTAATTCTTGCTAACCTTTATTCAAGAGGCCTCCAGATGTTCTTTCCGTTTTCTTTCCCATAGTGGGTAAATTCTTTGCAGAGAAGCTGTGTGAGAGCCATATGCCATTGCAAATCCATTTTCACTTTTTGAGCACTTTACTGAAATAACTTCTCTCAGAATTTTAACGCTTATACATCCAGAAAAGATGCCAGATTTTGAAGGGCCAGGCACCTCTATAGGTCTATACATCAACCAATACAGTGTTGAGTTTTTCCAAGAGTCTGAGTGTGTGTAAAGTTGGTAAATAGGACCTGAAGACATTGAAAAACGTTCTCGCTTTGTGTGGATGTATCTTTTGGAAAATACAACTCTATTGTGATTCATGTGATGCTTGACAATTCTTTTTACAGACTCATTGGAAAAAAGTAAATGAGGTTTTTTTAAAATCCCCCCTTTCCACCCATCACCATAAAGGTTTCTCCCAGTCATCGTGTGCATTTCTCTGGACACTTTCCCTGATTCTTGGCCCAAAGTCTCTTTACTCTCCCATGGTGTATCCAGCACTGTCAGGAAGTCCACAGGTTTCTAACAGGATACCTTTATTATCTGCCAAATGTACAGAGTTTCCATTTTGGGGGGGGGGGGGGGGGTAGGAAGAGGGAGNNGTGGGGGGGGGGGGGGGGGGGGGGGAGTAGGAAGATGGAGAGTCTGGATCTAAATGGGGTGTCATGTTTGGGAAATCTTGTTTTACTCGGATTCTGCAGCCTGGAAGGATAAGTAGAAGTTCATCATCTGTGTTAGAGGCAGCAGAGGAACCAGTGGCAGCAGGAGGAGGTTCAGCTGGTAGAAGGTTCCCTGGATTTTCAGACCAAGGCATGGTATCAGGGAATTGCAATCTGATAACTTAAGCAGAAACTGATCATGACAGAGAACCCATAATAGTTAATTATTACATTAATGAAAGCACAAAGGCAGGACACGTGTGTATTCTCCTGACAGACAGTGATGTGCAGATCAGACCTGAATCTACAGAAAAACATTGAAGCCTCTTTAGAATAAAAATGCAAAGTGGAGACAGCATGCATTTTTAATTGCTCTATTAGCACAAAATAAAAATGCACATAAACTTTAGTGCTTTTAATATTACACTTAGGAATGTTTACTTGCTGAAGGTGAAGTGCTTTGAGAAGGAAAGCACACTTCCTCACAGGGGCTGCTTCCCATAATTGGGGTATGACTGTTTAAATTGTAGCTCAGCAGAAATATTTTGATTCTGTGGGGCACCAGCAGCTCAGCAACAGTGCTGCCTTTCACATGCACTTCTTAAGCCTAACAGATCACTGAGACCCTGGGCTGGCCAGGCTCACATAAACCAGGTTTACAAAGAGTTATAAAAGCTTGGCTTTCCTCCTCCCTTCTCCCCCATATTCCAATTTTTCCCCTTATAATTTTACCACAAAGCATCGCAGTCAAGCTTTTCTTGGATCTTACGAATCTAGATCAATAAATATCAGTTGCAGTACAGGAATCTGTGCACAGGCTTGTGCTCGAAGGATGAAATGGTGCTGTTACTTTAAAAGAACCTCAGAGTTTGTTTTGTTCTGTATTTGCAGGGTACAATGCCTATGTTATATAGGTACCAAGCTCAAGCTGGAGTGGAAGAAGAAAGTTTCTTCTGAAAAAGCAGCAATGCTGGAACGTGCAGATTGTTTCTCAGCAATAGAGGCGTCTATGGTAAGCAAAATGATGTTATCTCTGGCCGGATAAGGGTACTACACACTATGGAGTGACCTGCATTTCAGCATAGAAATAGATATTGTCTATAGATAGATGCAAACAATTTTATAGGAGTGAGACGTTTGGTTCAACAAGGGAGTGTCAGAATCATTAAGGCAATTTTTCTTCTGCCAGTGCTTAGACCATGAGTCAGCCTCTACCAGGGACCGTGTCCTCTCCTCCCCTCATATCCCCCTTGAAAAGATACATTACTTTATTAACTCCAAGGTGAGTTTCAGAGTGAAACTCAACCATTTGCAGAACAACACTATGAAGGTTAAACATTATTTAATGGGGATCCTGTGGGACCTGGAGCTGGTTTCAGCTGTCTGCCTCATCTCAAACTCTACATTCCCTGAGTCTTAGATCAAGTCCCTGCTCCACACAGGGTATGAAGCAACTTGAGGGGCTTGAGTCATGATTCTGCCATGAAATTGAGCATCACTGTATTCCAGAACTGGGGCTTTGCATGGAAATTCCAGTGGAAGTACAGCACACTTAGCTGTCTCCTCAACTGTATAATGATACAGGAATTGCCACAATGAGACCAAAGACAGAGGTTACAGTCAAAAGCATCACACCTTTCCAATTACACTTAGCTCCTGTGAAGATACAGTCTTTCTGCTCATAACTAATGCAAGGAGTTGAACTGGAACTGTGCAGAAATATGCTGAATAAGCAATGATGTCTCTGAATCTTGCTTAAACAGAGAAAATCAAGCATATGACTTAGCATGAGCTGTGGTACAGGCTGTTAATTCTGTCATGTTTTGGTTTGAAGGAAACAAGGTGCAAGATTTATCAGATAGGAATCATGACAAGGAGATTTCCCTCAGCCATCTCCTTCAGGCCTTTTGTGTGATTCTAAGCAGTTGCTTCCCTTCTCTTAATTTAGAAACTGAGAAATACTGATTCCCAGGGTGGGTTTTTTTTAAAAGTTGGAAGGGATCCTTATATTTATCTCACCCAACTTCCTGCATAAAGCGACCATAGAATTCCAGCGAGGACTTATCACTCCCTTACAAAGCACTGTGCAGTCCCTGGCCAGAGGCAGCTGTGTTCATGATGGAGTGAGTGGGCAGTGCTGATACAGCTTCTTTTCATCCACATTGATCCAAAGAAAAACCTGATAGACCTGGTGGAGACAGGCCCTTTCTAACAGTCTGGTGTAGCTGAATCACAGGTTTGGGGATTACTGCAGACATCTCTAAGCAGAGTGCCTGGCTTGAGTCCATGGATTTAAAGTTGCTGGTTTATATTTAGTAAAGTATGACACTTTGGCACATGCATTTAAGTCAGAAAACAATACCCAAACAGAGGTTTGGGTATTTTTCATCACTTTTCAATGACTATTCTTTACTCAGTGTGTACTTCACAGGTGAATATATGATTAGCAAATTCAGAAATGGATAGAGCCACATTTTCCCATTTAAATTCACCAAGTAACACTTTTTGAGTCAATTCTGATGTGTGTTCTGCCACGGATTAAAAAACAATGCATGTTAAGGATGGTGAATCTGAAAACTAGATGGGCAGAAGCTGAGACCCAGGAACAGGGAACAGACTTAATTGGAACTACACGACGGTGCATCGGCTTCTGTCGGAAGAGGGAAATGATCAAGCTGTTGGGACACTGTGGTTTTCTGTTCTCATCTCTTAATACATCTCTATTTCTATGCAGATGCAATGCTATATTACAGTCACACTGTAGGAGCCACATAGTAAGAGCGTCGCTAACAAGAAGAGGTATTTTAGAAAAAGAAAACTATGAAAACAAACCATGCTCTGCAGAGCTCACTGTCTCTAACCCCAGCCTGTGGGAACCTCCAACACTCCACTGACATCACTGGGAAAATTAAAACGTAGTAGCTGTAATCGCAGTCCATCTTACCTAACTTTATGTGTAAATTAAACAGAGGGGCCATGTATTTTGCTGAGCAGAGACAGTGAACCCATTGGGACCCCAGAGACAGTTACACGGATCGTGTGTCCAGGATTGTACCAAGCCCTTTCCTGCCCCATCACGATCAAGTAACGTTCTTGTGGCAACCACAATAATTCCCTGCAGGGGGCAGGGATATTAAGAAAGTATGTTTAGAGTCTCTTAATGTAATTTAGCAGCAGGAAACTGGGAAGGAGTGCCAGAACCATGTGAATAGCCAGCTCTTTGTGCGGCACTTGCAAATGCTTCACCTAGGCCACAACAGGGCGATTGCTGCCTCCTTGGAATTTATTGCTAACAACTGTTTTGTCTGCAAGTACGTTCCACACCTGATTTAAAGCTTTTCATTTACGTGTGACTTATGTAATAGTAAACTTGCAGTTTAAGTGTGGTTAATGAAAATTAGCATTTTCTTCACGAGAAACTCTTGTTGGGCTTTCCAATTATTTGCATATTTAAGCTCTGTAACAATTCCAAGCCAAAAAAGTTTCCCTCCTAAGGCCAAGTAAGCCTTGTAGGTGACACTTGTCAACACCTCTTAGCACTGAATGTAGTGCATAGAAGTTTTTTGCACCTGAGTAGTGTCAAAGTGTCCTTGTTATAGTTCTGTGGTAAGGTAAGTTTCCAGTAAGCTGAAAACTCTAATAACTCTAATAACTACTTAAGTGTAGTGAAGAGATGGTGTCTGTACTGAAGAGCTTGTGTTAAGGGAATGATTTAAGCCAGGGATATCCAAAGGCACAAAGAGCAAAAGTGTCTTGTCCCAGGTCATTTGGTGGCCAGTTCACTCCTTAGTGATAATAACTCTCATGTTCTCTCCTCTCTCTATCATATCAGTTACATGAATATAATAACAATATGCAGTTGCAGAAGATTAATGAAGTAGTTTAGGTAGCAAGTAGCAAATGACTGCATAGTTTAAAAAAAAAAACAAAACAACCACAAACCCCCCAATCCTCACTCGTGTCCTTAAAAAAGTTTAAAATATCAAGAGGAATTTATCCCTCTGTTGCCCTCAAAGAAAATACATCAGGGATGAATTTGCCCTCATTTTATTCAATTTGTCCTCAATTTGCTAAGCTCATTAATTTTCTCTTGTTTTACTCCCTGTTAACTGGGAACCAGCAGCCCCTTTGCAGTGGGCATTAAAAGCAGGAAATCTCAGGGTGTGTTTCTAATTGCCAGATTTTCTTTCCCTCTTTCTACTGCTTCTGTTCTTAAAGAAGCACAAGGGGGTGGTGGGAGCATGAGGTGCCACTGGGGAAACAGAAAAGAGTATCAAGGTCAGGGTGAAAACCACCCAAGAAGCAGGAAGAGACATTTGCAGTTGGGTTCATGACCCTTGGATTTTTTTCTGATTGTCCAAGAGAGTGAGGAGAGGGGGGGAGAGAAGAAGAGGTAGGAAGTTAACATCAGAGCAGATGTGTGCATAATCCCGGCTAGAAAACATCAGAGAGTTAGGAAGGTTGTCTTGAGCTGCTAAAAGTTGTAGGGTTCTTACTGTTGAACATCTGGGAAAGTTGGAGGTTCATCTGGTCTTTGTTCCCAGGCAGCTGAGGTATTTCCAACAGGTAAAGGTCAAAGTCTGGGTTTCAAAAGGAGAACTGAACCATAGAAAAGACTTGGAACATGTTTGGTTATTCAAAAAAACACACTGAAAATATTTTAAAAGCAAAACAATGCTATTCATAATCAGGAAAACTGAACTTCTTACTAAAGATAATAATTTAGAATTTTTATAAAAACATCTAGCCTTAGTGAGAGTCTTCAAATTCTCATTAGGAAAGTTGAATTCTTCGTCAGTTCTCTCTGTGCTCTGCCTTGGATGCAGTAATAATGTATGTATATATTATAATAATGTATGTGTTCTGCTCCACAAATACGCAGATGGAAAACTGTGACCAGGTCAGAGTGCCCATTAATTTTGTCCGGGCTTGCTGAGGTCTCAAACATTTCAGTTTCAGTACATTCCTGAAGGAGATAGAATCTTTCTTTCCAGTGCCTTGAGGAACAGTTTTAGTGCATCACCACAAACCAAGAGTAAAAATCTGTTACAAAATTCAAGCACAGTCTTTGCCCTTTTTCATTGCATATGGAAATCCATAGCATTGTTTAATACTCTGGTCTTGAGAAAAGACTGTAAATCCCAGTGTCTCTGAGACAGTGATGAACCACTGCAATCCAAAGATGCCTGGGAGAATGAATACTCTAAAACCTCGTTTCCTACGAGGTTGGATGGAATGGCCAGTCTTTTTGAGTGGTGCACCAGTTAATAAAAGTTTCACACACACAAAAGAGATTTGAGGTCTGTTTCCAAGATTTTGTATCTTGTGATATCCAAGATGATGATTCTTCTGTGTGTCTGGGAGCTCACAATGGTCACCTGTAGATAGAGGGAAGAAACTCTTGGGAGAAGTTGTTGGAGATTCCAGGTTATGTCTAGATGAGACCCTGTCACCATCTCTGGGGAATCAGGCAATTAGACCAGGCTTCATTTGCCTTTCTCCTATGTAGCATCAAGGCATATTAGTGAAATATAGTGAATAAACTCAGGCTGAGAGAGTTGGGGTTATTCAGCCTGGAGAAGAGAAGGCTCCAGGGAGACTTTATAGCAGCCTTCCATTCCCTAAAGGAGCTATAGGAGGGGTGGGGAGGGACTCTTGATCAGGGAGGGGAGCCATAGGACGAGGGGAAACGGTTTTATACTGAAAGAGGGGAGTTATAGATAAGATATATCAGGAAGAAATTCTTTGGTGTGAGGGTGGTGAGACCCTGGAAGAGGTTGCCCAGAG
>BJBW01005382.1:202902-216637 GCA_004320125.1 Scolopax mira | reverse complement strand
TGGGAGGTGTCCCTGCCCAGGGCAGGGGGGTTGGAACTTCAAACCGTTCTATGATTCTATGAAAATCAGTTCAGTTGCATGTATACCAATAATAAGGCATGATTGTCTCTTCTGGATGATTAGAAGACATGAGAATATCACCAAATGTGCCTGCAATGAAAGGTTACCAGGATGAAATGAAGTTTGGTGTGATTGGATGCTGAAAAACACTTTCCTGAATGGAAATAAATAAAATAAAATGTGGAAAATAGTTTTATTTTTGTTAGGCATTCATGAGGGTAATGATTCTGTTTGAGATATTGGATGGTGCTTACTGGGGAGGTCTATTGTAGACCAGGCAGATGATGTCCAGCTGTTTTTTGTTGACTTCAGGGAAGGCAGCAGCCCTAGCTCATGGACTTCTGTGAGCTCCCCATTCAGTCATCAAAGCAAGAAGTGCTGCATCTGGGTTTGCAGAAAAAATTATGAAGCACTCCCCAAAGTAGGAGTTCACTTAAATTTGGGCTTTACCGGTTCTGAAGGTCAAAATGTGATCTGCAAGCAGGGGGGAGTGACCAGCAATTGCAGTGTGTTGTCAAATGAGATACTCACTTAGAGCAGGGCCACGATTAAAGCAATTGCAGGAGGAACTCTCTGACTCTGCAAACCCTTTCTTGGTATCTACAGATATTGATGATCCATTACTGGTTCCGTTGCACGTGTATTCTTTGCCCATTTTCCAGCAATGTTCCTTGTTTATGCAGGTGGCTCAGTGTTTCCACTTGCTGTACACCTTTGAATATTTTAAATTTTGTTCCAGTGCACAGTACTAATAAATTTGTGAAATACCAGGGTTTGTGAAATACCAATCTCAAAATGGGATTTTTGTTGCCTCATTAAAAGTTCAGTTTCATGCTTCCCATTCTAAGCTGCTACTCCCTGATTCAAAGTAGGGTGGAGGGGTGGTTGGTGGAGATAGATGAACAAAGACGGGAGAGGGAATGGTGACTAACAGAATCACTAGAAATGGCAATTTCTTGAATGACCTCTGTGTTAGAGCTCAGTGATGACGTGCCTTATGCTCTCTAGAGCAGTTGCCAGTAGCACCTGATAGAAAATGAAGCTAAACGGAGTGTTAACTTCGGGGTAGTGACAAGTCCTGGGACTCCAGACCTCCTGGCAGAGGACACTGGTTGGCTCCCGGGCTGCTGCTGTCAGCGAGGAGGCCAAGGCATGAAGGCTCCTCTCCCTCTTGGGGTGGTCTCGCTGGTCTGAGTGAGCTGTGGGTGGCAGAGACCCTCTCCCTGCCACTGCTTGTCTTGTACCTATTCTGCAGACAGAAGGCCTTCTGTCTGCAGTCTTGTTAGACTGGCATCTTCTATCAGCAGTAAACTCACTAAAAGAAAGATGTAGGAAGAGAGAGTTTATTTTGCCGATGCTCTTTATTTTAATCATACAAAGAAAATGACAATTTTTATATAGAAGCCATTAGGGATGCAAGAGGCGTCGGTTCCTAGCTCTGGGGTTCTTTCTTTTAACCAGACTGTGGCAATGCAAATACAGCCCATCATGATATTTATATCTTTAATTCTTGCATTCACCACATTACTAACACGCTGATGGGCCCCTTGTTCTTCATTTGTCTATTTCCTTAAACTTTCTGCCCTCTTTTTTATTATTATTATTTTTTCTGTCATGTGTGCAGTTCTTGAAGGTCAATCAGACGTCACGGATAGAGCCATTCTGTTCAGGGGCTTGCAAGCAGCTTGTTTATGAATGAAGAAGTCTTTGTGAACTTCCAGGGACCTGCTGAGCCTTTTTATAAAACTACCAGTGGGACAAGGAGCTTGGGAAAGTAAAGGCCTCTTACGGAAACAGAAGAGGGAGGCGCACTGCCAAAAACCTGGGCTGACATTCTGGTTTGTCAGAATCACGCCCAAATAACAAGTTTCTAGAAATCAGATCAGGTTCTCTGCATCCCCAGGGTCTGAACCTGGGGATTTCACTGTAAAGATGTCATAACATGAATGGATCGGGAAGACAGGACAGAAAAGAGAAGGATAAACACAGCGTAAAGGAAAGCCATTAGGGGACTCCGTCTGCAACGCAGGCAAAGCAGCTGCATATTGGTCTGATAGTGACTGTCACTACTTTTTAACCGGCTTTTTCCTATCTGAAAATTCATGCTTCATGAACTGAAAAGACATCCATTTGATAGAGAGATGCACAGACACTTCTAAAAAATGAAAAATGTAGAAATCACAAAGTAAACACAGGTCAACCCAAAGAATTTTTGCTCCAGTGCAGTGTCTACCTCAGGCAGATAATTTTGAGGTGAATATTTTCTCCATCCTGATATCCTGAATATCCTGTGGGGTTATTAAACACTAGTTGAGTTTTATATGTACATTTAGTAGGTACAATGGAATTCTATACAGATTTTGGTAGTTTTGGTGAGATGATAGAATCCTTGAATCTTGGAGGAAAGAAGGCTGACTATTACATTTTTATTTTCTTGATTGGAATCCCCCAAATTGACAAACCTCAAATATTCTTGGAGAGATGATTAGAAGATTGCCCAGAGAAGCTGTGGCTGCCCCATCCCTGGAGGGGTTCAAGGCCAGGCTGGATGGGGCTTGGAGCAACCTGGTCTGGTGGGAGGTGTCCCTGCCCAGGGCAGGGGGTTGGAACTCCATGATCTTTAAGGTTCCTCCCAACTTGAACCATTCTGTGATTCTATGATTGATTCTATGATTCTATTATTAACCCTGCAGAGGCCATTAAGTCCTACTGCAAAGAAGGAAGAAAGTCAGTTGGCCAGAAGCTCAAAAGAACAAATCATGGTGTGAATCATCTCATGGGCTTGAAGTGACAGAAGAAGACTGAAGCCAAATCACAGTCACTCCTGCAAATGCACCTTGGAGGGCCAGGGGACAAATTCCTGACCTGTACAGCTACTGTGCTAAGTAAAAACATTCCTCTTTGCGTAAATGAATTCTTCTTGACACCTATTGACCAACTCCAGGTGGTAAAAGTGAAGCCTGAACTGTGGAGTGACAATTCTGTGTTCTGTGCCCCATCTGCTACCAAGTGCCCCCCCGCTGCAAAGGTCCTGCCCGATGACTCTGCTGGTAGGAATTCCTGCTGCACTGAAACTCGCCTTATAAAGATTCAGTAAAGATGGTGGATTTTTATTTATGCCAAAATCTGTTTTGCTGTTTGGAAGCTATTTGAAAACCTTACGGTCACTAATTAATTCAATATTTTTTGACAAAACATCGGCACGGTTGAGGCCTTGTTGCTTTCCATAGACCAAGTCAGCACCGCCTCTTGTTTTCATTCTTTACAAAGGCTTTGCTGCACGTGATAGAACCCCCTCCTTCCTCTGCCTGTCTCCTGTGAGCCTGAACAGCAGACGGCAGAGTTTTCTTGGGCACGTGCATATATTCAGAAGGGGTAACCACGCAAAGCTCTCCTTCCTTCCACTTCTGCCAGCTCCCACTCAGATCCTGGCTTTAAAACCTCTTAACTGGTGATCTGTCTCCATATCTTCTAAAGGGCAGAAGGATGTTCGGCCCATCTTGCCTTAGCCAGGGCAAGAAAGTTCTCCTGACATCTCTACTGCAGCTAAAAGCATTCAGCACCATAACTGGGAGACCTGGGCTTTTCCTGGCTACAGACACCAGTTTCCTGCAAGTTTTAGAGCCACCCCACTGGAGTTGCTGGTGGCAGCAGCAGTAAGAAGGTAGAGAGTTCCTGTTACAGTAGGGTGAGCAAGGAAGGGAGGCAGTGAGGTTCCCCTATGGGGAAGGACTCTTAATCAGGGAGTGGGGCTAGAAAACGAGGGGTAATGGTTTCAAACTGAAAAAGGGGAGGTTTAGATCAGATACTAGAAAGAAATACTTTCCTGGGAGGGTGGTGAGACACCTGGAACAGGTTGCCCAGAGAAGCTGTGGCTGCCCCATCCCTGGAGGTGTTCAAGACCAGACTGGATGGGGTTTGAGCAATCTGGTCTGGTGGGAGGTGTCCCCACCCATTTCTCTGCTGCTCCTCGAAATCTATCTCTCTCTCTGTGTTTGTTCAAACTCTTCCTCCTTTACCCTTTCCCAATCTCTCAGGTGTTCTTGGCACTTTCAGGTGGTACTAGGTTGATAAGGAACCTGAAAACTTTCCAGAAAGCATGTCTTGCTTTTCTTCCTCATTTTTTGTCCACAGTGATTCATGCTTTATTTACAACTGTTGGCTATTTAAATATATATTTTGGCAATAATTATTCTTAGAAGGCAGGAGTCTTTTCTATATGTGGAGGGACTGAGACTATGTCTGTTAAGTCATGCTAGTTTTTGGGCAAGACTTTGACCCAGTTGTCCACATGATCTGTATTTTAGTTCTTATTCCACCTCTGGAGTGAACCCCCTGACTGTAAATTAATTTTAGTCATTGAAGATAGACTAACACACTATTCATTTTTGTTCACATGCTTAATTTTTCTTCTGATGGACAATTCACACACAACAAACCAGACAAGGAGCTTCTGGAAACTCACTCCCAAAGGCCAACAAGGTGTAGCTGTAAAGATCTCAGACTAGTAAATTTCAAGAAGCAATGAACAAAGGAAGGCCTGGCAAAAGTTTGGGGAAGAAGTTAGTGAAAATATATTGGACACTTCTTTAAAGCAGGGATCAAAAGGCAACACAGTAAAAATTACGTAGCGAGTGATTGATCTGAAGAACTCATTGGCACAGATGTCACGGAGACTAAAAGTTTACTAGGTTTTCAGAAACAGTTAGATGAATGTGAACATCCAGGGCAAATTACGAGGAATATAAAATTCTTGGGCTTTGTAGAATAAGCCAACTGTAATAGAGAGTTCTTTTCAATTTACAATTGCCTTTTGCTGTTAAAGCAAAGCCAGTTACTTTCTGCTCTGATCATTCCTTTCCTGCATTCTTTCTTTCTGGCTTGCAGTACTTCAGGCAAGACCTGAAATTCTGTGCAATTTCCAGGCTTTAAGACAACTCTGACCTCTTCATTAGTGAAACTATTTAATCTTACCTGGAGAGTCCTGTATCAAGACCAGAACTTTATTGTATATAACATACTTTTCCTCAGCATTGTGAAATTTTCAGTATTTTTTTCTACACTAAAACAATTTTTTGGAGAGTTCTTTAGGATAGATACTTGATGGTCTCATCTAGTGGTAATGGAAAGTACAGTAACGTTTGGTCCTGAAAAAAAACCCCAAAACATTACTGGAAAATTTCCAGAATGTCAATCTTATTCCAGTAGGAGAATTTATGAAACGGGTCATGTCATTCTGTGGTTTTGTGCCCTCTACTTTTGCAAAATTTGCAGGAATTTAAAGCAAATCTTTGTTTGGAAGTCTAATAAAATATAAAAACTGTCATCAAGATTATTCTTGAGGGAATTATTGGCCTGTGGGGAAGCAGAATGAAAACCAGAACTTACTTCTTAAAATTTTTACCTCTGTAGGTCTTGATGTCTTCAGACACAGTATGCTTTTTCTGTTCCTTAGTTGCAACAATAATGTAGATAGAATCACAGGATCATAGAATCATAGGTTTTCAAATGCAGACACACGCTGACTCTCAATGGAAGCACACCAGCCCTGATACATCTGAACAGAACATAAAGAACTCTTGCTCTTTCATTCCAAATTTCCATCTCTGGATGAGTCAGAGCCCCCATTATCCCAGGTGTCCACATTACCCCAGGTGTCCTATGACTTTCTGATACCACCATACCACCAGGACTTGGGTGATCTAGAAGCAAAAATGTTACTTCTAGCTTGGCAAGAGAAATGAGAGTGAATGAAAACACTCTGTTATACGGATGCACAATTATACACTGTATTAAACTTTGCAGGTGACAATACCAATTATGTCTTACTGGAAATCTGAAGCCAAGGATATGCAGGCATTTTCTGAGAAATTCTCAGAAACGAAGGTCTTCTTTCTCCAGCAGGAATATTCTTTAGGGGCAGTGGGATTTTAACCTGTGGGATAAGGCACGATGGGTAAAACAAACCATCCCAAAGTGGTGGAAGTGAGCATTTGCTATATCTGAAGTGAATATGAAGGTCTCTTTGTAGCTCCTATTTGGCATTTTACAGGCCATTGCAACTGTTACTGAGTGCCATTAAGTTAATGGGAGCTTTGCTTAGTTCAAGAAGAGCGCAGAATTTGGCCTATACAAAACTCTGGGCTTGGTACTATTCTTTGGATGCCCACAAAAATAAAATTATTTTAATCTATAACATGTTGGAACTACAGAACCTTGGGGCTCTTTTGTTATGTTTTGCTTGGGGTTATTTTCATAAATTTTCTTTTTGTTTTGGTTTGGTTTTTAGATTCCTAAATCAAGAATTGCTCCGGGCATTTGTCTAGTATATAATTAAAACTTACAGGATTCAGTTGGCAATTGAGAGAAGCAGGTGAAGGAAGCATCAAGAAATCATTCCTCACTTTCCAACACCCCAAGTTGGATGAAAAGTTCCCTTCTTATTGCCTACAAGTAGTTTCTGTAATTGGCAAAATTGCCTGTTATTGTTTGAGTGTGTTTGGTTCTCCTGCGGTAGGTTTTATATGTTTGAGAATTGACTGGAAAGAAAAGCAATGGCTTTCCCAAGTCACTGTTTCATTCACACGGCCTGAGCTGGAGGTATGAGATTAACAGGGGCTGACATGAATGGAGCTCCTTCTCTCTCAGGCCTATTGGAAAACAAAACACATACCAGCATACATTTGAGCAACTGTGAGTTGACTTTGGAGAGCGCTGGTATTTTTACACGATAACAGTCCATTGGATTCCCTCATAAGTCTTTCAGTTCTTCATTACATAAGGACTTGTCCTGAACTGCGGGGCAGAGAGCAGCATGTATGTAATCCCTGTTTCACACTAATGCATCACATGTGCTTTGGATTTCAAACATCAATATTTGTAGGAACATACAGTAGGGCTCTTTCTGTGAGCGGGGATTGGATTCTCACACTTACCACCCTTCACGGACTCTCCATAACTCACTGAGCGTGGGCTTTGCTTTTCTTTATTTAAATTTTTGTACTTTAAAATTGGCCCTTTATATTTAAGTACCATAGAACCCTCTAGTAACAATCCAGAGAACTACAACATGACATTTGCAATGGTGAACATTGCTTATAGGTGAACATTGCTTTGCAGTCTTTATTTCTCTCCTAAGATAATGCTTTTAATTGATCTTGTTGGCCAAGTTTTCATCAGGTGTGAATTTCAACAGTAACATTGATTTACAGCAGCCAAAGGATTAGTCTAATCCGATTCCTGTCATACCTGGAGACTGAGAAATGTGTAATAATATTTTTTAGGAATTCCCCTTTTTTAACTGGTTAATTTAATTAATAGTTTTTGTGGACTGATCCAGTAATGTAATAGAGAAAAGTAATAAACAACCACTGGCCTCACAATTGTAGGAGGTTGAGGTGCAGAAAGAATTCCCAGGCTCGCAGGCTCAAGAGCAGGGTCTTGTAATCCCAAAATGTAAGTCCCTTTGGTGGAATGCAGAATTTGGGGTTAGGTTTCAAGGCTCCTGGTACCTGAATGGGCTGAGGTGGGTGTCTGAGAGTGAGAATCAAAGCAGGAAGTCGTGTAGAGTAACCAGTTGGAAGCACCAGTTAAACCCGGAGCCCTCTCTGGAAAAGGGGTCTGTGTTCTAGAGAGCACTGGGGATCCCGTGCCAGGAATCCTCTCCTGACTAGAGGCACCTACGAGGCTTTTTCCAGAGGCTGAGCCGGGCTCATTGTTTTCTTTTAAAACAGAACTGCAAGCAAAACAGGACGTGGCTTTTGTGTATGAAGACAGCAGCCAGTAATTCCGCACAGACAGGGGGGGAGCTGCGTTCTGTGCCCCCCACACCCTGCTGAAGTCTGAGGGGGTTGGACATATCAGTTCAAAATAAAGCTCCACACCAGCATGAGGGGGAGTCACTTTTGACCCCTGCAGAAGCTTTCCCATTGCATTCAGACTTCAGCAAACATCTAAATGTGATCAATTAAGCTATAAAAGGACTATATTCTTCTTTTAGTAACACCGTGGCAAAACTAATCATATTAGTACAATTGCACAGCAGATGTTGGCCTTGTACATCTCAATTATTTCACCTGCTTGGGTTGCCAGCTTCAAAGATCTCAAAGGAAGAAAGTGTCCTGTTCCTAAATCCACTTTTTGCATTTGTCCGCGATTAATCTGTAAAGAAATAATGAAAACCTAGAAAGTAGCGTTCTCGGAGAGAATTGCACTCGTTTTCTTTTGCTCACAATGAAATGCTTGTGAGTGCTCGGGGCAGCAGCCGGCCCCTGTTGGCTGCCTTTCGCCTGCTGAGGGAAACAGAGGGAAAAATGTTAATGGTCAGAGCTTGTCAGCAGTACGGTGCCATTCACGTTTCGTCACACTTCACCATTGTGTTGTGTAGTTGTTAGGATACAGATATTTCTAGGGTCAAAAAGGGAGGGGGGGATTCAGCCCTCGGGAAATTTAATAAAGTTGCAGCTCGGGCAAGCCCTGAGGTCCCCACAAAAATCAGGTCGCTGACTTCTAAAAAAGGTGAATCAACGGGAGATTGATTCACGTGAGAAATACTGGTGATTTCTGAATTATCTGCATGTAATGTTTTTTACCACTTTTGTAAATGTATATTTCTACTACAGCATAAGTAAGAATACATTCAATTTTGTTCATTTTTTCAAGAGGTCTCAAATCGCTTTAGAAATACTGATAAATGTGAAGGAAAAGATGCAAATGGGCCTGAAAGGAGATGAAGCTCAGTTATAGGGTTCAATAGACCTGAGTTTAGCTCCATTCCTTCAGTGCCAATGAGTCATTCACATGGTCTTACAGTGCCTGGGTGTAAAATGAGTGAATACTGCTTTTCTCTGTGCATCTTGTGTATTTTTACTGCAGGATCTTGAAGTAGAGACAATCTATTGCTGTTTCTTCAGAAGGTGGCTTGATGGGACTTGGGGGCATTATCTGACTTTTTATTTTTTACGTGGAGGATACAGTGATCCCTCCGAACTGAGCAAATGCCATTCCCTAAGTCTAACTCACAATCTTACACTCTTTAGGTGAGGACAAAATTTGCTTTCCTCTATAAAACCAGTTTTTCCTGGCATCTCTGCTAAAGTACTTTCCTTACCCAGTTATGTTTCCAATCTGGCATGAGTGGGCTGTAGGCAGTTGATAATTTGACCGAATTTGAAGTTATTTGAACAAGCTCTTTCAAAGTTGCAGAACTTGATGAGGGAGAGAGAAAAGTATTTTATGAAATTTCTTCAGTGCTTTTTCCCCTAACTTTGCCCTGACCTAGCAATGAAAAAGACTGAGCTAGAGATGTTGGCCTGCTATGTTAGATCTGGTGGGCTGCACTACATGGACCCTAATGGGCTGTTGAACCAAATAGAGTCCTCAGACTGTTGAAAAGTATGTTTGGAAAGAGATTGAGTTAGGAATTTTGGAATAACGTGTCAGAATCAAGCATATTCCCAGGGGAGCAACCTATTCTGGTGTTTCCTTCCAAGTTCATTAGGCAGCTGGTTCAGCCAAAGAGGTTACGAGCAGCAGAGTGAGGGGTGAAGCAGAGAGATTACAGTGACAGGGACAGTGAGGGTGACCTCTCTAAGGCACACAGAGCTTCAACAAGCAAAAGGAATCTTTACTTGAGCCCAATTTGCCATTTCTCACTAGGAAAATACATACGGTGTTGCCAAATCGCCAAATCAAACCCCAGTCAGTCAGAAAAAATCAGTGACATTCACCTGCATTTACAGTGTGCTTTTAAAGGCACCTCATGTTATTACCATGGCTACTTTGAGGTAAAAATGGCTTTTGGGGGGCTAAATTGTTCCTCATGTTAGGCAGATACACCACGGAGGAAGCCATCTCCCAGTTTTCTCTCACCATGACTGGGAGAGGTGAGCCCAGTAAGAGCCTAGATCTGGTGAGGGTTCAGTGTCCTTTTATAGAGGAAGAGAAAAAGATGACTGGATTTTAGACCCAAGCTTTTATATGCAGAAAGGCAGAATAAATGCAAACACTAAAAAGATGCTTTCTCCCCACAGTGGCTGGCACTAAGGGAGTGGTGAAATGTAGTTTTTCCTTTATCCTGTCTTAAATAATTTTCTCTGTATATCTGGATGAAAAGCATTTCAATATGGGGGAAATAACTTTAATATCATCAGCAGCTGTTTATTATTGAATAGTTCTTTGACTAACTTCAGGAATACATAGATTGTAGGGGGTGAGATATTCTAGTTACTTGTCCAGTTTTGAAATTTACCCATCAAGCAAAGAGTCAGTGAACTGGTACTTCACTCACCTGCGTTAGTCTTAACTAGAAGCTGAGAAAAAGCCCGTTTAATAAAGAGTGTGTGAGAACAGAACTGGGGTATCTCCACCTCCAGACTACCATGTACGAGGCCTGGGGGCAGTGAGCTGCTGGGCACTTCAGGCCCATCACCCTGGCCTCTGTTCTGCCCCTCCTGCCCATAAACTATTCCATAAACCACATGAAAAGGGCTTAAATTTTCCCGTCAACCCGAGGGTGAGTCTGCCAGCGTAGAATGATAAGATTCCTCTCCATCCTTTCTGGGGGAGATGTGGATCCAGTAATCTAGGGCAGAATGACCTAGACAGAAACAGTGTGTTTGATTTGTAGGAAGAAACATAAAAAGGACATTTTTCTTGAGAAAAACTTTGCAATTGGAAGCATTGTTTTAAACTTTCTGTTATAAATCTCCACTTGGTGCCAGAACATAGTCCCAGGAATGGCAAGTGGGATAAAGGATGCTCATTCCTCACAGGCTGGTCCCTGGGCTAAAGGGCTGCTCTCACAGTTTGATCAGAAATTCCATTCTGGACCTGAATTTCCTGCTTGAAGTTTCCCCTCAACCACTGCACTGCGTGAGAGTGAAGGGGAACTCCCAGCAAAACATTTCTAGCTTGAAAAAAAAATAAAAATATATATATAAATGTATGGACCAGCTCAAAGTGTGAGTAGTGTTTGTGCTGATTCCTTCAAGGATATTGTGTCTCTTTTTCCAGCCCTTTACGGTTTGAAAAGAATGATTGAAAGTCTTGAACACCTGCCTTAGATCAAAAGGCTTAAGAAGCTCAAAATATTAATCTTATCTAAGTTAAAACAAAACACCCACAAGAGGGAGATTTCTGGCTTAGTCTGTTAATAAAAAAAAATATTTTAACAGTTTATATAGCAGAATATAATTTACTAATGCTATAACTTGCCAGAAGGGTGGGGGATTCTCTGTCACTGGCAGGTATTTGGAAAGACACCCATTGTGACTTTAAAAGGTGCACTAGAGATTAACAGTGTGCTATACAGTGCTGCAGAAATCACTGTATGGATTTGTATAGATGGTCATAGAGTCTGCTGGTCTATGACCCAAAATGTGCCCTGGGTAACGCACGGTTACGTAGCCTGCAGGACTCTCTCTCCATGTTTATGGAGTATGTTGCTGTGTATTTCCTTAAGGGTTTTGCTTCTCTTTTTTTTTCTTGTTGTTTTATGTGCTCATTGGTCACTGGTGTCTGAGTGAGGTAGGTTGACGGAGCATCTAGAAATTCTGTTGTATGATTTCTGGTGCCTACTCCCCCTGTTAATTGCCAGTCTGCCTTCTTCTGCCTTTCTGGTACCGTGTAATTCTGCCAACCCACATTAACTCAGCCTTACATCTCCTGCGCCTCCCCTGGGGTGCAGAGCCACGTGTTCAGCTCCCAACGCTGACAGATGAAGGTAAACACTTCAGGAGAAGCAAGTCTAATGCTCCTTATTTGCACACCTAGGAAAAAATCAAAGTCAGCCATTCATCTCTCCTGTTGGGTAAACAGCGGGGCTAACTGGGCTGCCCTGCACGTGGCTCCCCAGGGAGCTGTTTTCATAAGACTTCATGTGAGGATTTTTGTTGCTGATTTTGCAAACATTTTGAGGTTGGTTTGCGAATGTGATGTCCTCATTTACAGCCTTTCCTGAACCATAAATCAAGGGATATGTAATTAAATGAAACAGATAGTCAAAACCTTGACTAAGCTGTTTATTGAGCCTGGAAGGGAAAGGGATTCTGTGGTTTCACAAGGATCTAATATAAAGATCCACTTATAAAATGCAGTTGTCAGGGTTCAGGGGTGGTGGCATTAATGCATGATAGCAGCGAGCACTGTGCTGCCTACTAAAGAAACCCATTTGCCAAGTCAAACAACTGGACTGTAGGACACTTTGCAATGAGAAATGAGAACTGTTTAGCTAGAGTAACTTGCTTAGGCCTGTGAATTACTTATTTGGGTTTTTTTTCCATGATCTAAACCCAAAATCTGTTTTTCTCCCTGCCCCCCAGCATTTTTTCTAACATTAATTTTAAAAGGAGAGATTTACTTTCTTTTTAGAATCAAATGATGTGTTGTATCTTCTAAGACGCTTTAAAATTTAATTTTATGAAATAAAATTACCTTTCAAGCAAGGTGATGCTTCTAATTGAAAAAAGTTTCAAATGGGAGGAGAAGAGAAATGTCAATCTTCTTGCTGGGGAAATTTTCCAGAGCTGTTTCAGTTGGAAAAATGCTGTACTTTGAGATTTTGACAAAAAGTTTCTGTGAAAAAATGTAATTATCATACCCGAGAAGCAAAAAGTAGATGATGGTTTTCATTTCTTATTTCTGAGTTAGTTTATAGGAATTGGATAAATTTCCCTCCTTTCCCTCCATCTACTACTCCCTCCCGTAACACAATTTGTGTGATCCCAAACACCACAGTAGTGATGTTCATTTTATATATATAACAGTTTCTATATTTATTATACAAACTCTTCACGTAAGCAAATAGGGTTTCCTCTGCTGCTTCTTAGTTCCACCTCAGAGAATTTTTTAACTTTAACCAATCTTCCTTTGTTGATTCCTTAAAACCATGGCAGTGCATCCCAGGATGGATATTTTCCCCTTTCCTTGGTCCTTCTCATGTTTAGCTGGAACTGTCTATGTTCAGGTTTCTGCCTGTTCTCTCTTGTCCTGTCCCTGGGCACCACTGAAAAAAGACTGGCCCCATCCTCCTGACACCCATCCTTTAATTATATATAGGCATTAATCAGATCCCCGCTCAGTTGTCTTTTCTCCAGACTAAAAAAACCCAAGTCCCTCAGCCTTTCTTCATCAGGGAGATGTTCTAGTCCCCTCATCATCTCAGTGCTGACAGACAGGTAGGCAAAGGGGCAGCATCCACTGGCTTTGCCTCAGTTGGAGCTGCAAATCCAGGTAAGACTAAAAGAACCATTACACAAAGCTCTGCAGGGTTATGTTCTGACTTGCTGCTTCTTTTTAAGTGTTGCCTTAAATCTGGATGGCCCAGCTGATGTTTATCTCTTGTGGGAGGCTGGAGTATTAACAGTAAAACTCTGGTGTGAAATGAATCACCCTGAATAACCAGGAACTTCTCTAGAAATGTCTGTATCTCAGATACGGCACAAACAGTGCTGTGGGCAGGCCCCATTCCAGCTGTCCTTCTGTGGTCTCCAGAGGTTTGGAGTGAACACTCACAATTAAGCATATGTTGACATGTTTTGCTGAACAGAGATTGATTTAAATAATACATATTCAGTTATTACTTAAGACCATGTAATACATGGATTTAAACTGAAAGAGGGGAGATTTAGATGAGATCTGGGGAAGAAATTCTTTGCTGTGAGGGTGGTGAGACACT
>BJBW01005382.1:167095-195391 GCA_004320125.1 Scolopax mira | reverse complement strand
CTCTTCTCCAGACTAAAAAGACCCAGGTCCCTCAGCCTTAGTACCTATTTCTGAGAAACAAATAAGTTGGACAACTCTGGCTCTTATTTGACATTTTTTGTTTATACATTTCTGAGATAAGTAATAATTCTCTCTTTGGAGCAATAACACAATCTCTCCTCCATTGTTTCACTGTGGGGTCTGCAACCCTCATGGATGTTACAGGTTGTACTTCTTAGGTTCTGTCTCTATAGAAATCCAGTGACTCTGCTGTGGTTTTCAACATGTTTCTCTTGCCACAGTGTCCCCAAGATGGGTGATGTGTCGTCTTACGCTGCAAGACAAAACTATTTCTAGACCATCCACATGGATGCCTTGCTCATGGTCTGCTTTTTTCCTATGCCTGTTCCTGTTCCATATTGACCTCAGCATAATGCTCAAGTCCATATACAGGGGGGCAAATTAGAAAATACTAAGGAGATGCAAAGATCTTTTTTAAAATTTATCTAGACAGCCACAGCAGGTGAGTCCTGTGTGTAGGTAAAAGGGGTTGTGTGTCCTTCTGAAGCAAATACAAAAGGGTCATAGAATCACAGAAT
The DNA here is from genome assembly GCA_004320125.1 of Scolopax mira. Taxonomy (NCBI): domain Eukaryota; kingdom Metazoa; phylum Chordata; class Aves; order Charadriiformes; family Scolopacidae; genus Scolopax; species Scolopax mira. The sequence continues at coordinate 194,813 of BJBW01005382.1, read as the reverse complement.
GGTACAAGTTGGAAGGGACCTTAAAGATCATGGAGTTCCAACCNNCACCTCCCACCAGAGCAGGTTGCTCAAAGTCCCATCCAGAAAGGTCCTGAAAGAGAAGTCAGTTCCAGTTGGAAGTTTAAGTTTGTTCTTACCAAATGAAAAGTGAAGAGTTGGGGGGTATGAATTGGATTATATTTGGGATGTGGGCTGCAATGGAGCAGCACTGGCAGACTGTTCTCTCACCCTTTGCCCTCTTGTCACCCATCACTATGAGACCGTGTTGCATAAAACAGTATTACACTGGAAAATTTCAAGGAAATCACTGACCACACCAGCTTGACTTTTTCTAGGCTTTTTGGGGTTGGGTTACAAGCACGGAAACTTTCACGCGTTGAGCATGCAATGGGGGAACTTTCTTATTGTTCCTGGAACACAGCAAAAAAGCATGCTGAGAACTGGAAGAACAACTTAGCAGTAAAAAAGGTGAACAACAAATAGTTCCCGGGGTATGAGCTTTCAGACAGTACAAATTAATTCCTCATCCCATCTGGTTTGTAAGTAATGGGTCTGAACCTCTAAATAACCAGAGTTTGGTTAAGAATTCCAAAATCTGGAATCTCCCTGCAGTCACAATCATATGACTGTGGCTTTATCTCCAAAACACAAAACCCAAGCAGCAGAGCCCTCAATAATATATTGTATTAGATTCATTCCTCAAATTAGAAGGGCAACAATTACCACCAAAAAAACAATTAGCATCATCTTCTACAGTCTCCAGGTTGACTTTGAGCATTTCCTCAAGGTTGGCCTCTGTTCCAGCCTGGAATGCTGGCTTGGAGCAGGAATGGCTCGACCCCGGAATGATATCAGGATGCATCTCTGGCAGAAAGCAGCTGCTGTGTGGAAGGTGGAAGGGCTAAGCAAGGAGATCCTGGTGTAAACAAGTTAAAAAAAATAAATCAGTGTTACTGACCAGAATTATGTTTCTGAGTTAGCAGGGTGGAAAAGCCTGACATTTCCCTGGGCATGTCTAACCGGCATGTTTGCCACAGATAACCCAAGCTGCCACTGCCTTGGCCAGAAAACAGACAAGACTAATATTTTCCTTTGTATAAACTGTTCCTGAGCTTTTTTCCCAAAGTATTGGAAAATGCTTTTCATCAATATAGGTTGGCACGACTAGTTTTTCCATCTGTTTGGGGGAGGGGGACAGGATGGAGCTGATATTTTAATTTCTAAAAATAAACATCCCGGTTACACAGCCAAAAAATTGGAAGCCTTCACTCAACAATAGTATTTAGATTTTCCATTTGCTTTGGCTTGCTCCTTTAGATTTCTGGTGCTGCAGAAGAATATTTTCTATATGACCAGTACAGGATTGTGTGAACAAAAGCTTATCGTGCCAGTCCAACCAGTCAGCAGAGGGTGGCAGCTCCTGATGAGCTCAAGATCCCAGAGTTTAAAAAGCAAAATAGGGTAGAAGAGGCTGCTCTTTTCAGAGCATCAAAAATCACAAGGTGGTGGGATGGTCCCATCCCTGGAGGTGTTTGCTCCATCCCTGGAGGGGTTCAAGGCCAGGCTGGATGGGGCTTAGAGCAACCTGGTCTGGTGGGAGGTGTCCCTGTTCTTTTTTATTGTTTTGGGTTTGGTTTTTTGGTTTGGTTTGGTTTGTTTTCTTTTGTTTTGTTTTCACAGCGAAGGTTACAGTGTATAAAAAATGACTGCAAAACGTTTTGTCTCTTTGGTCTGTGTTTCCAGCAATGTCTCGGGCCTCATTGGTGTGGTGTAATTAAAGCTCCATTCTGAATTCGGGAAGCACAGGATTTATTTGTTTTTGTTGATGCTTTGCAGCTACAAGAGCTCTGTATGTTGCTGAAAATCACTGGTTGCTTCCCTTTGGAAGCGTGACTTTCTTTGCTCAGTAATCCCTTTCTCTCTGTTTTATCACATAGTTTTCAAGTTTTCGTTTTACTGCAGTTCAGCAACAGACATTATCAGCTGGAAATAAAGGAAAATATTTATTACCTTTTGTCTGATGGAATCGTTGTCCTGCTGCTGGGTCAAAACATTCAGAGAGACATGCTATTTTTAAGTAGGGATTCCATTAAATTCCATAAATTAAATTTTCAAGGTAGCTGCTGTATGACAGTGCCAATCTGCACGCTGTTTAATTAACACTCATCACACAATGGGGTAAAGCAGGTGGAACTCCCCTGAGCTGTGGTTATCATTGTCGAGGGCCGAAACTGATATTTCTACAACTGAATGTCATATTTGAATTCTGAGTTCCGCTCCAGCACGTAAATCTGCATTAAATTAATAACTTATTAAAATCTAACATCCCGAACAGCCTAAGAATTTGATTGCTTTACAGATGTGGAACCCTTCACAGATTTACAAAGATTGCTTTACAGATGTGGAATCCCTTCCCTAGAGGATGCTTTTCTGGGCAGAAGATGGTGACTAACCTATTTTCTTACATACTCGAGCCCGTGCTGAGGATTTGTGTTGTGCTAAATTTGCTCCCTCATCATAGAGCTCTTTCTACAGGCTACTCAGACACTTTGAAGAGGAAGTGAATTTAATACAGGAAATTGTCCAAGTTTATCTAAAAAGGCAAAAGTGAGTGTGATTTGAATCAAGTTTACATCCATTCTTAATCATTGCATTCCATTAATTTTATTAAATGCATCAGGTGTAATTTCATCAGACGAGTCCTGTGAATTTGCAGACAATGTGCATTATTTCTTGGCTGCTTTGTAGGATTTGGAAGCAGGTGTTAGTGACTCCCTTCCGTGTCGTACAAATGTACCTTCTCCCCCCAAAAATTCAGACGACAATTAACTCTCCTGAATTTGGCTGCTTTGAATAAAAGTGAGAAAGGGCAGAGTAAGTTTTATACACATGCACACTTCTGTACAAATACGCATGTTTTCTTTCTTTCTCTTTTGGTTTTCATGGTTCTTCAAATCAAAGAAAGCAGGAGATAATTTTACTGTAAGCTTTATAAGTGTTCAGAACCAGGTTTTGGTTCTCCAGTGCAAACATCCATAAAATCAGATCTCTCATGGTGTTTGATATTTCATTCATATTTCTGGGTCTGGCAGGGACTGCACAGCCCCCATTGCAATGGAGTCCCAACCCTGATGGGAGACAGTTGTAGTGATAGCAGCCACAATAATACACACAGCAGAGATTCCAGAAACCTTTACATTCTAAGAAGATACCAGCACCTTTCCCTATTTGATAGTGCTGTGACACAGCAGCACACCACCTGCCTGCATTTCACCCAGGTGGATGTTTGCATTGGACTCCAGTCATTCCAGTTCTCTTCTGCTTGAAACAGTGGCTGCTCAAATGGTTTCTGTGGCTCCTCCTGGCAGCCTGGAAAAGTTTGGTTCAAAGGGTCCCTTTTTTCATTAATAGTGATTCTTCTATTGGCTTTCTCTATGGCCCCTGGTTCCAGCTGGAGCCTGAGATGGAAGTACTGTGTTAATGCTCCACAGCACAGGCTGGGGGTTTCCAGCCCAGCCAGATGCTGGGAGTCCTGGAAATCTTACAAAAGAGCCTGCTATATCTGCCAGCTGCGTTGTTGTGTGGTTGTCTACAGCTGTGGAGGACTGGCTTTGATGGTCTTCGTGCCCCCTACCAGCCCCGTGCTCACCCCTTTGGATAAAGATGGTTTGGTTATGATCTACAGAGACAGACAGACAAGTTTTTTAGACACTTCCCCAGTTTTTACCCTGCCCTCTCCCCATAAGATCAGTACTGGCAGATCACAGTGTATCTTGGGAAGGGTATGGCACAAAGCTTTAAAGGCCAGGGCTGGAAGCAGATTGTCGCTTGAAGGGGAAAGAGTGGCTCTTGAATTCTTCTCTTTTATACCAAAATCGTATTAAACTTTACCAACCATTTATTTTTCTGGGTAGCTTTTTCTTGTGCCAGATCCTTTATGCCCGTGGGTGTTCGGAGGAGGCAGAACTCTTCATCTTTTCCATGCCTGGCCTTAACAATTGTAAGGAGGGGACTAATGATAACTGTGTTGAGAGTTCAGGGAGCTTTAAGTGCTTTATTTACCCCCTTCCTCTGGACAATTGCACAGATCTGCACACTGGCTTCTAATCTTAGCTCGATACACAAAATGCTCATCTTATTTCTTCATTCCAACATTTTTTACCTTATTTATCCAGGAACGTGTCCCATGTCAGGCTGCTGCCACCTGGAAGGTGAAAAGGGTGCAACTGCTGATTTGTGAGATAACAGCAGGGATGAGTGATTATGGGCTGACAACCATAGAGAGCAGCAGTGCTAAATTCTGTTAGGCATGTTAGATGGACAACTTCGAGGAGAGAGGAAAAAAAGAAAGCAAACATCTTACTGTAACCCAGATCTAGCTGGGAATGGGAAAAAATTGTGCCAACCCTCCTCCTCTCTCCCCACTTTCCTCCCACTCTTTTAGTACCAAATATAACCCAAACTATAAGGGTGCCTTCGCTATTGGAAGAAGATGTTGTTTCATGTCTGGTTTCCATCTGGGTCTGGAGGCAGAAATGCCAGAAGACCACAAGACAAGCCTCTTGCATGCTACTTCTGATCCCGGACAGGAATCTGGCCTGCCCCCCAGAAGGGCTTCGATGTGTTAGAGGATTAGCAGGCATCCCCAGAGCTCTGGGAAGTAACACAGTGTCTTTAAACTCAACTTTCTTGGTTACTGGCCACGTGCAAACTTTCCCAAGCAAATCCATGCGGCACACGAGGGCTTCCCAAACACAGAACCAGGCCAGCTCGTGGTAAAGTCTATCAGCAAATTGTGAAAGGTATTGCCCAAAATGCTCAATTAAAGTGTGTAGGTCTTGGCTGTTCTCAACTGTCTTCCGATTTACAGCTCTCCCTACATGTTGTTGATAAAGCCATGGGCAAATATATTCATATAGGAAAGAGGAATATAAAATTCTGAAAATACTAAGGTTATTTCTGCACATCAGTGCAAGTTTCACGGAGTAGGAAGAAAAGAAGTAAGAATGTGTGGTGATGTTGGTTACGTTTGTTAGTTTAAGAGCATTCTTTGGGCTTCTGTATACAGCAGCAAAATCCCTCACTCTATCTTCTTTTACCCTGACAAAGTGCCCTCATTAAGGGATTAAAGATGTTATTGCAATACTATTCATAATGTATACACTTTGCAGCCCCTCACATCTGTTTTCTGCAATATTTATCTAATCATCAAGACCCTTGTTCATATTTGCCTTGGAGATAACAGGGCAGGATACCAAAGGATTCCTGGGCTGAGAGGAAATGACAGAGGGTTGGTGTAATGGGCTAATTAAAGACTTCAAGGTCAGCCTAGAGAAATCTAGAATTCTGTGGTGTGGGGAGGCTCACAGGATGCACAGGGCTCACAGGATGCACAGCACAACCCCGTTTTTAATGGCAGAGGAGCAATCAGAGCCACCTGATCGTTACATCCCAGGGAATATGCCTCTGCCAGATCACCCAGCTTCTGAGAAGCAACTAATGTTCTCAGCCAGGCATTAAGAGGGATGACAGGCTTTATTTTGCACGTGAGGAATTATGAGGGAGCCAGGCAGCTTGTGAGAGCAGAGATCTTCTCAGCCAGGCACTATCGTGTGAGTGAGTCAGACTTTGCTCTGTCTTGCTGCCCTGCCAGTTGATTGACCATCTTGGGTGAAAGAGCTCTGATGGTGGAATAAAAACATGGTATGAAGGTTCAGTCTGTGTTCTTTTCAGTATGTGCTTTCGGATACCACTTCCCATATCACTTCTACAGCCAATATGTAGAATAAACAATATTCCCATATGTGATTTGTGACAGAACTGAGCTCAGTGGTCTAGATCCCTGGTTGGTACTTAGGTTTCATTTCCAAAACTCACAGAGAAAGAGAATTCTAGCAAATTTCACTGCAGAGCATTAAACATACGCTTTTAAAATATTTCATATATTTGCTCATCCAGAAAGGTATATATTCTGCATAAGGTGGCAGAATCATCTCATTTATTTAAAGGTTGGAATTGAAGAAGATGATCTCCCCTCTTGAATGCTTCTCAGATGTTCCTTACTTTGTTGAAGTCAGTAAATGCAAGTAGTTGTATATAGCACCTAAATATCACTTGTGAAGCGAGAGTTGAGTGAAACAAGGTAAGAGTTAAAAATTAAGGTTCTGTGCAATAAACAGTAGTTACAGAGTTTTGGCTGCTTTCGTGGCCAGTGTGACAGACAATTTGATCATCAAAAATAAAAGCTTCTGAGCTGCTGGGCTTAATGAATTCAAGTCATACTCAGAAGGAATGGCTGCAGCGAACTCAGACTCTTTGTGAACTGACAGTGGGATACTTAAACCAAGTGTGAGGACGTTTCAGCTGTCTAAACATTGCCCAGCATTTCATAGAGGTCTTTATGGAAGAGAGTTTTAAAGAGACATTTGAAGAATTTTAAGGTCACATGCTCCGCTGCTTCGTCTGGCTAATGTCACTAGCAAATCAATTCTAAACAAATGACTGGTTTAAGTGTCTATTTAAAGAATCGAGAAAACTTGCCAAAATCCAAGAGACCCAAAGTTTAGAGCAGGCTGGAGCTTCAGCTTGCAGTCACAGTCTCTCCAGCCTGCAGGCTTCAGTGACTTCTTTATTCCTGGGCATCTCTCAGCTGTAGAGATAGTGCTGAGACTTGTTCTGGCAGCCAAGTATATTCTTCTATTACAGACTAAAAGACCATCTTACAGAAGGGCATGCAGTGGGTCCCCCATGAAAGTCATGTCTAATAAAGGGGTGAGTCCTCCTCTGAGACTGGGAACCCATATTGCATGACCAGAGTTCTCCCATCTCTGCCATGGCACTGGTGGTGCTCGTCTGGTGCTCGAGGACACCGGCCTCTGCTCGCTCCATGGACATGGTTGCAGTTTCCCGACAGACATATGGAGCTTGTCTGCTTGGAAAGTTCCCATTTCAGCTTCAGAGCACTCAGAACATAAATCCATTCAGGGCTTTTGCAAGCTGCTGTCACTGTATCAACAGCTTGGTTTGGTGATGGATTTAAGAAGAACTGGTAACATGATTATAGCCTTCCTGGAAATACAGTTGAAACAACTGGAACTGGCTACACCCTACAGCTTCAATGAAAAATCCCTTTTGAGCCTGCTCTAAAGTTCTGCCCTCTTTCAGTTTCTCCCCATGTTGTATCTCCTTTATTCACAGTGGTCTGAATCAAACAGCCCTGTTTGAACTCTGCTGAACTAATGTTGGTTTGGTAGCAGCTCTTCAGACACACTCCTGTTTTCTGATCAGGGCACTAAGGAGTCTTTGACACTGTTTTGCCTTCAAAAAGTGAACTGGCACAGTGACATGCTGAAAATTAGCTTCAGGCCAGGATATAGAATGAGCTTCTTTTAACCAGAACTGGCGACTGTCCCCAAACTAGAACCTCTGAATTTCAAGGGGGGGTGGACAAAAGAGATCCCAGGCTGGAACCCAGAGACAGGCTTGCAAACAGCCCCACTGCAGTAGGCATTGCGGCTATTTATCTACTTCTAAATGTCCTATCACCCATGCACAGGGCCTCTGGAGACGGTCTACTTATGATATCACTGTGGAAGAAGATGTTACACTAACTCTAGTTTGATTTGGATTGTCACAAAAGTGAAGTTCACTGGGATTCGTACCATTTTCAATGTGCCAAATGGTGGGGCTACTGGTTCATAGGACCCGAATTGATCCTTGGTAATCATGAGAAAGTCAGTTTATGAATTTCCTCTTTTACTCTTCCCCCACCACTGAAGTTGAATTTCCTTTGTAAAACACTTTGCAATCTGTAGATGAGAAGCAAAAGGTATTGGTTTGCAGTGCTGAGAATATGGAGTATTATATTATTAGCAAAGAAGGTGACTTTTGTGTAAGTCTTCTGTATCTGGACTGAAAGTTAGGGACCTGATCAGAGACAGAATTAGTAGGAATCATGAAAAGGGCAGGGGGTAGCTTCTTTAGGCTCTGTGACCATCGAGGATGCGTGGAGGGGCAGTGGGTGGTGTGGAGCCCCGTGACGAGCAGCACACCCCGCCGCCTGTCACACTCACATGTTAATCAGGCTACAGTAATTTGTGAGAACATTAATAAATACAAATCACTCTCTGGGGGGACTGCAATACATTATTTTACCTCTCAACAATAACAGACCTTATTATCTTGGAGGGAGAAGCTACTGTCAGGGCAATCAAGGGTGTCCACTTTTAATGAAGACAAATGATCTCCTTCAAAGGAGCGGCGAGCCTTGATTCGGTTTAATGGCTCACTAGGACGAAGCATGGATTTAATCAGAGCTCCAGCTTCTGTCACGCACGGGCCTTGAAGTCAGGTAATTGGAGGCAGGTGCTAAGTACAATTTAAATGAAATGTCTAGTTAATAAGGACAGTTTGAAACAAGCAATTTATCCCCCTCCCCCAAGCCCTGGCCCTCTCGGGGACGTGAAGGCAGCCAGCTGTGCTCAGCATCCAAACGACTTAATTTCTCAGCGTTGCCTTTCTCACTCCCAGCACTGCGCCGCTGCTTTGAGCTTGCCAGATGTCCCAGTTGGAGTCATCCTCTCTCACATAAGATGGGCAACCAAGGGACTGTCAGAGCTCAGTATGCTTTGTTTTGGGCTGGAAGAGGCAGCTGAGATGTGCTCCGTGAGATTCTGGCTTTTAAGCATCTCAAAGTTCAGGGAGGGAGAAGGAACAGAGAATTTTTCCCTAAAATGTGTATGATTGTTCATCCCTAGACTGCAGATCTGAATGAGGGGATTTGACTCTCCATGTAGGTCTTTTTAGATGATCAGAAGAACTCCTATGTTGAAATTGGAGTATGTACGACACACAGTGCCTCTCATCATCCCAATTGAGGAGCTTTCTGAAGAACACCGTGGCCCCTTTCCTACCTTCTAACCCATTATGTTTCCTTTGAACATCATCACAGTTCATTTTTATATTTATATCTTTTTTCCTTTTTCGTGGTGATGGGGCAAGGAGGAGACAAGATCCTCTGAATTTCTGGGTGCCAGAAAGAAACTTGCTACAGCCCGTGACCTACCCTGGTTTGGGATTGAGCAGAGCCAATGGCCAACTTTCTGTTTGGTGAGAGAGGCTCTTGCTTATACCCCTTGCCTTGGCCACCAGGGTCAGGTGACTTGGTTGTTTACCCCATGGAGTGATCCCACCTGTGGGGAGGTGTGGACAGATCAGGTGACCCAAAACTGACCAATAGGGTGTTCCAGCCCATCTGACCTGCTCAGTATAAAAGCTGAGGGAGCAAAGGGGTTGGGTTGGTTTGTCTTTGATCCCTGTTGGAGTGTTCTGGAATCCAGTTCTCATTCATCCCTGAGTCCAGTCTGGAGCTTTCCTACTGTCTGCAGGTGACACTTCCCTGGGAACTTGGTACGGTTTTGTATATGTTTATGTATACTGTCTCTTCATTTAAATTTTAATTTATTATTTCACTGAAGTAGTTTAGGTTTTTTTCCAAAACTCATAAATCTCTTTATCTCTCTTCTTTCTCTCCTTGGATTGAAGTTGGGGAGGGCATCTGTCACCTTGTCATTGGCCAACCCAGCCCAAACCATGACAAGTTCTGTTTGGAATTGTGTTGGAATTGTCAGCATCACAAAGTCATGTGTTTTAAAGGGAAGTCTTACAACACATGTAGGTTTAAAACCCAGCTCATGGACTTGTGTGTTCATGAAGTAAAAAACATTTGTGGCTGAGGAGAAAATCTGAACATGTTTATCCAAAATAACTGCAACTCCAACCCCACACCTCACAGAAAAAGAAATAACTTATTTTTTAAATGAACATTATAGTTTTGAAGAAAGAAGTCTTATTTACAGACATTTGGTGCCAGAAACACTGAACTTCCTTGTAGGGAATATAAAGAGTTATAGGAAGTTCTGTGAATTATCACTAATACTTTGGGCTTATTCTAGATTTTCAGGTGTAAGTCAATAGGAAACCAAACTGGCTATTTGAGCATGACACAGCAAGTGATGTTGGAAATTGATTTCTTTCCATTAACATTTTATTACAGCAGGATCATTCAAGATTAGTTGCCCTCTAAGGAATCTCTTTTAGAGAAGAATAAAAATAAACCCTGGTTCAAATTGCTTATTGAACTGCTTGGAAACAAGAATTCTTCCTGGGGGCCTCTGCAGTTTTGCCTAGATTTTGGGAAACCAAAGAGGTTTTGGCTTTTCAGATATTTTGAAATTCATTGTTGATTTTTTTTATTATTCTTTTCCCTTAATCTGTTTTTATTATTGGGAAAAACATGATGAGCTATAATTAACAGATGAGAACTAGAACAATCTGAATGCAAATGCATCAAGAAGGGAGTTAGAAGTAAAATGCAGGCCTTTTAGATTAGAAATTAGCATTCAGCTGATCAGAGTCCTGCTACCCTTCTGCTTTATGGTTTGAATTCCTTCCAGTAGCCCTTAAGGTGGAAAATTTCCCACTAGTTACAAAAAAAATTAGTAGGCAAAATGTGCAGATGGCCTTTCAAGTGTAGGGCAGCGACGTGGTTATGGGTGTGATTGAAGTCAGGTAGTTGCAGAAGAGCTGCCAGGTGTCAGCATCACGAAGCTGGGTACCAGGAGCCGTGGATGTTGAGGAGCCTGGGCTGCCCCACAAACAACCCCATGTCAGTTGTGATCATGTCTGTCTGTCCTGGGGGAGGGAAGTGGTGCTCTGGAAGTGGCAGAGGTTTGTGCTTCCAACCCCACAGTCACCTCCCCTCCATCTGTGTGCAAGGAGGGCTTGTCAGGGGTGTGCAAGGTGGTGAATGCTGATGGCAGGGATGGAGAGAAAAAGGGTAATTGGATTCTGTACCAGAAGGGGGGGGGGGGGGGGGTGCAACATCCACCTTGCCTTTTAAATGCTGGTTATTTCTGTGTACCTGTCAAAGCAAGATGTTTCTGGCAGAAAGAGAAACTATTATGCTGTTAGAAAATGAAGCACTGGAAATGCTGTGATACTGTATTTAGTCACTGACCCAGCTGAGGGAAAAGAGGAGTTTGTGGTAACTGTATAGATCACTTCTGTTGATCTAGGGAAACCAGTGGAAAGCCCGGGCTGAGGTTGTAGTTCCCCTCTTCTCCTCAGGAAGCAGAACTGGGACCAGTGAATGGTTTGTGAGTGTGCTCTCTGCAGTCATGAGGTATTTTTAAAAAAATATACACAAATCTTAGAGACAACTCCTGCCTTAACAACGAGGATATGCCAGACCTAGATTGGAGGTTATTTTGGTAGGCCAGGAGGAGAATGTAGCAGGGGACAAGACTGGGGTTACCTGGTGTGTCAGAAATAATTCATCAGACTCCCTCCCAAGATGAATCACCCTGTGCCTGTTGTCACCTTGTCAGGGCACCCAGAGTAAGGTCTGTTCTTCTGTGTGCCCTTGGCTGCTGTGTACGCTGTAAGGAGTGACACACACTCTGTTCCCCGCTACACGGGACAAACAGGCTTTGCTGTTCTTACACACAAGGGTCTCCTCATCACAACGTGGTTTGTGAGAGCTGGCACGATAGAAACCAATGGCCCTGCTCCCCTCGGAGCCATTTATACTCATCAGGATTCACTTTCCCAGCTCTGGGAGCTGCTCACCATGAGGCCAAGTCACTCTGTCTCAGCAGGTACTTCAGTGCCTGTAAAAAGCCCAGAATAATGCTACCAGCCTCTCAGGAGTGAAATGATTTGAAGCCCTCCCTGAAAGGTGCCCGCCCCAACAATACCTTGTGGAATGTGGGCTTTTCACGTTTGTTCTGGGGCCACGGGGAACAATGCCCTTTTCAGGACAATGGATGCCTGCGATTCATGGTGCATTTCCTTCCCTTCTCTCATTAAAATCCATTCATTTCCAGTCCAGCCTCTTCATTCTCAAACATACATCTTGGATATTTGTCAACTCCTATTCATTTTACTTAGTCTGCGCATCTAATCTCTTGGAGACAAAGCATTTCCTCTGATGGCAGAGCCTTAAGAGCGCTGTCCTGCCGATGGGGATGTGTTGAGGGGAGCCTCTGGGCAAACTGGCTCCTTCCTGGGGAACACACATCTTTGAGTGAGACCTTAGGCATTTACACTGTGCAGGACTCCCCAGTGCTCAGCGCTCAGTAGAGAACCACTGCCTTGAAAAGCAAGATGCCTTCTGGTGGGTGCTTTTCCAGGTGGGTATGGAAAGCGGTGCCCAGTTTAGCCCATGGCTCCCAGTGCAGTTTCAGACAGGCCACTTCATCTCAGAGCCTGTAGCCTGTAAAGCAGCAACACAAACTTCCTTCCTGTGCATATTTTCATGTTTCCCACCTGCTCTGCCAGGTGTTTTGGGTAGAGGAGAGCAGAAGAACTGTGGTGGGAGCATTCACTCATAGTGGATAAAGGGAAGTTGACTCCTTTCTGGCTAAACTACCCATCAGCAGTGAAATCCTAGCAGCTTGGGCTCAGTAGTGATTCAGCAGCATTTCATCCATTGACCCCAGGAAAAGCTCTGTCCTCAGCTCCTGACATTTGCTGATTTACCTTGTTCTCTTTAAAAGGGAAATACACTGTGTGGGGCTGGCACACAAGCAGGAGGTGTCTACTGCCCTCGCTCCAGAGATCCCTGAGAGCTTGGTGACATCTGGTGGGAACTGGAAGGATCACAAGCTTTTTGTGATTGTTCCTGAGTAATTTATAAAAACAAATTTTAAAACTATTCCCCTCAAAACCAAGCCACAACAATCTCTATTGATTTTATGCTCAGAATCACAAGAGTACAACATCAAACCATGATGCTATGATGATGTGTAGTGAACACCGTCTAGTTTAGAGATCAAAGGGCTCTGGTTGCTGAGGGGTCATAACTGAGCTGAAATATGAGGAATTTGGCAATAGATTTTTGCAGGGGTGTAAATGCCATCTTTTTATCAGCCTGGTCAAAATATCAGTATAAAAAGCAAATGATGCAGGTTGCATTTGCTCATCATCCTCACTGTCACAGTGCCAGGCCCTTGTGATACAACCAGTCTCTGTCGTGTTTAAACTTTGCCTAAAGCACATAAATGCTTTAGGCTGGAAGGTACCATTTGGGGAGTGTTCAGGATCCAACCCGTGAGCAGCTGGATGTGTGTGTCCAGGGCTTGGATTAGGTGTGGGTCTGAGAATGGGCACAAAACTTCAATTAAGGGAAAGGTAGTGAAGCTAATCCTATCTTCAGGCTAACTCTGGTAAGTGTTATCTGGAAATAGGTTGGTTGAGATTCAAATAAATGGTTCCATTTGGTCCATATGCAGATGCATGTGAAGGAGTATTTCCATTTTTTTCCTAGATCTTTTTAATCCTATAAACGTAGGCACTGTTGCCTTTGGTCTCCTCTTTGCAAGTGCACTGTTTGGATCTAGCTGTGTCCAGCATTTGTGCCAGCCTCACAAGAAGGAGCAACCAATAACCAACCACATTGTCTCCCAGTGTCTTTTAGGTGTTAGAACAGTAAGTCCCCTGAAAGACAGGATTCCCTGCATTTGCCAAGGGGTTTGTGAGGCCTTTGATAAAGGGGAAAGAGTCTGAAATGTTACCAATCAATCTTCTTTTCTCCTTCATCCCTTTTTAGGATTTGCAATAGGAAAGAATGGATATAGAAGAGGAAATCAGTAAAACGATGGTCGAACTTTTCAGGGATGATTGTGAAGGCTACACCACAGCTCCAGCTACTGCTGAGAGTCCAGAACGTGCATACACAGCTCTTCCTGAAATTCACCCCCCCTTGAGGAACACTGAACTGAGACCTTGAAGTCACTGGTGAGTTTAAACAATCACATCTGTTGCTGCAGCCTATTTATTCTTTCACCCTTTAGCAAGAAAGTGTTAGGTTAGAGGACAAAGCAGGTTGAATTTTCAGGGTGAAATCCATCAAGTCCAAAGCAGATATCCTCTTTGCTACTTAGGAGAAAGATCTTCCACTGTAAGGATTCAGTTGACTGCCTTGAGCTCCTCAGACTTCTGCCTCCCTTCCCATGGCAGCTTGTCTTTGCTGGGATGTCGTGACATGTAGTATCACTCCTGGTGTTTATGACAGCACTAGGTGACCTGGTTCACTCCAGTGGGTCTATCACATGTATCTTCACAGGGTGATTTTCCCCTCTGACAGGCCACTGTCACCACCCTTCCTGCTAGTCCTCTGCTAGCCCAGGCTTCACGTTCATGGAAACACAAAACTGCACACAGATGGGGCCCATTTCAAAAGTTCATCTAGTTAGTGGGTATTTTCATAAGCATAGTGAGCATGGGCTGTGAGCCTAGAGCTACTTGGATAGACCTTAAACACAGCAGACTGTATGGACTCTTTGGAACCTCTAGCTGTTGAAGAACCAATTGAGAACTAAAAGCAGATTGGTCACATCCCATCAGTGTTCAAAGAACAGCTTGAAAGGAAGAGAAATGCTGGAGTTTTGGAGGGAAACCTCAAAGGGAAGTGAACATGTGTAAACCCTGTGGCTGAAAGCTGTGGAGAGGACAGGGTGTCCTCCCTTTGGTGGGCAGGGAGAGGAGCAGCCAGAATACCTCTCACAAACACATTAGTGATACATTATTTTTGTGTAAATGGTGGGAGAAGGGGGAATGAGGGTGTGATTCAACTTTTACCAACCTGCATTGCTGAGGAGTGGACAAGTGAATGGGACCAAATGTGCTGTGATTAAGAATCAGCCTCAGCAGCAGTGTGGGACAGGGCCTAGAAGAGGTAAGTGGTGACCTAGACTATGGCAAGGAATGTCAATGTCTGTTCTGAGTTTTGCGTGTAGATTTCTTTTTGAGAACTTCTCAGGGGGCTGATATGTGTAATGATTTTGAGGCATCTAGGACTGCAGCTACAGAGAGCAGCAGCTTTCATAAAATTTTATCTCCCACACTTAAAGCTGTAATCACTTCAGCCATTGGCCAGTACAGTCCTGACCACCTGGAGGTAGCCAAGCTGCACTTTGGATTCCTCAAGGACTTTACCAAGAAGTGGGAGTCAAGGTGCACAGTGAGAAGTGGGGTGTGCAAACCTGTTGCCCACTTAACAACTAAGAGGGAGAACTGGTGACAAAGGGGATGGAAGAAAAGTTTTATTTAATGGATATTTTTAACACATTTAGTTGGTGGTGGTCACACCTTCAGAACTCCAAGGAGATAACTGAGCTGTACCAGATGTTTTGATAGAGCTCACACCAGTGTTACTTAAGTCCCCAGGAGGACTCTTTCCATAATTGAACCTGACCTTTTGAGCCACTAAATCTAGCAGAAGAACATAACCCAGCAGCCAGCCACACTTTTAGCTGGGGATGTAAGTGAACATTAGTGAGAAGGGGAGTAGGTGGAGAAGTCTTCATGAGATTGAAGATCTCAGCAGGAGCTGGCAGGGAGTGCTCTGGAAGGAGCTGCTGTTGCTCTGAAGGAGCTGAGCATTTGTGCTGAGCCAAGAGACGTGGTCATCCCACCACATCCCAGGCTTTGTCCACATATTGACTATGGGAATGGTTTGAGGTCTTTTGATCTGAAATTACTGTCAAGAAAAAGGAATGATGCTCAGTCGGTGCTAAGTGGCTCAAGTTAGGTGATACTAATGGAGTTTCTAGCTGTGAAATAACCACTTTGTTCCTCCTTACCACTCAAATGTCACATTAGCCCTCTTTCTAGGGGACAGATGTGTGCAATGGAAATAGCTCACAGTCATGGAAAATGTTTCCCTTAATGAAGCAGCACAAATTTCCTAATAATAGAGACAGATTCTTGCCACACATAACCTAACTTGCACACAGTGGTGGAGGGGAATGTGGGGTAATGGAAAAGTGCAAACATGAAGAATATTTTGTGCTTTGTATCATCTTCCATGACACTTTGCAAACATTACCCATGGCTCATGCATCTCCTCTAAGATGACAAACCAGTAGAGAAGGGCAATGAGGGATGATGTTGCTAAGAAATTTGTCTTAGAATGAATTATAGTTAAGATGAAGGGAGGAACCCAGGAGTTCTGGAGGAATAGATGTAATGCCATTCCAAGTTAAATAAACTAACTTTTTATTTCTATTATCTACTGAAAGTTGAAGTTCCCCGGGAGTCATTGAATTACTTTAGCTTCGATTTTAAAAAAAAAAAAAGTCAGCACTGTCTGTGTTCCTGATGAATACACAGCTACAAGTTTTGCCTGTTTTTTGTGGATAAAATAGGTGAGATGGAGGCAGGAGTGTTGAGTGAGAGCCCAAGGTTCAGTTGCTGCCCTCTGGAACCATGGCAGCCTCCTGACCATCACCACATTGGTATCAGTAGATGGTTACTTTGATGAGATGGTGCTAAATATGGAGCTGGTTGAGTGAGGTTTGGGATTTCCTTGCGAAGACTCAATGGTTTTGGAAATGTTGGGTGAAATAACAGATCCCGAAGCATGTGAGCCAGGTTTCTGTCTGGTGATGGTGAGCTTTTGTGTCTGTTACTGGTTGTAGCAAGACAGCCTGCCAGGGGTGCTCTCTCCTGGTGTTTTAGTCCAAGTTCCTGATTTATCAGAATTTTTACATATAAAATAACGAGAATTTCCTTGCACTCGTGGTGGGGATTTGCTTTGTGAATACTGATGTTGCTGTAGCTGGTGCTTTGCCTGGGCTACATCTACCTCAGCCATGAAGGAAGCGGTCAGGGGAATAGTGAGGGGCTTTTTCCCAGCAGTGTGATGGGAAAGGAAAGCCAACACTCACTGGTGTGCCTTTCCAAGGGGGCTGAACAGGGAGGAAAGAAGGAATTGTCATCTCTCAAGAGAACAAATGCAGGGAGGGGAGGGGGCATGGGCAGCTTCAGTTAATTGCTGGGTTGTGTAATGAGCTGGGTGACAAACAGCTACTGCATAGACCCCATTGTGCCTGTGGCTTGGTTGGGGGTGTACTGCTCTCGGGCATTTTAGCTGGGTTTTGGTTTTTGAATGGTTTAATGATCAAGCTAAAGAGCTGTAAAATTCAGAGCAGGAACTCCAAAGTTCACTGTTCCTCAGATATACAGGAAGGATGCAGAGGATTCCCTGGTACTTGTAATTTTTGGTAATTGAGGGAAGACTGCTTCATTCCAAAAGCAGCCCTGCTTTACGCTCAAGAGCAAGTTTATTCATAAGTTTGGCTCTCTTCAGATTTGGACAGATCCTGTCTGATTTCCTGAGGCTATCTGAGAACTCCATGATTTCGGGACGGGCAGCAGTACTGGTATATAGTGGTCAGGAGCTCCTGCCTGGCTGGAGAGGGACTGGAGTGAGAGCAGAGCATCCTGCCCAGCCCCTCTTGTTACGCTTTGGAGTCAACCTCGGTGAAAGTTCAGGGACTGGGGCTGTGCCAAAGGCAATCACTAATTGCCATTAATGCAGTCGCAGTCATGATTTGCCCATAGATGGCGATATTTGCAGTTCTTTTGCAGCCTGAGCAGTATTTGAACTTTCTGTATTTCTTCCATCACAGGAGACTCTTGTTTCAGTTGGCCCATAAACTCCAACTGAAAGGACAGAAAATTAACTGACTCGTCTCTCAGGCTTTCTAAGAAAATTAAAAGAAAGATTGATTACATTAGTACAAGTTGTAAAAATACAAGTTGGTACTTTTAAAAGACAATTTTTTCACACCTGACTGTTCTTTTAGCCAGTAGCACCTGTTTTGGCATGTGTGGGTACTTTAAGGATGGGGATGTTGATATGGGGATCATAACCACAGTATCTGTTTAAAAACATAAAATTATCACATTGCTAAAGGATAAGAACATACTAATACATACTAATATAATAATGCCTCTGTTAGGGAAATGTACAAAAGTTACCATCACTACAAAATCTGCCTTTAGAGGAAGTTTAAATATAAGCCCCAATTAATACAAGTTAATTTTCCCTAGAGCTCTTACTGCTTAGAAGTTTAGTATTTAAAATGAAATTGAAATGAAACACAATTCACTGTTTTCAGAAATATTTTTAATATCCCTGTTAAACAGGAAAAACTTCTGTCAAACAGCAAACACTTCTGTTGAACATCTGCAAAGATGATGCCCAAATGTGGAGGAACAAATAACAAACGCTTGTTCAAATCCCGACCGCTGCTTCTAAATGACAGAAAACCCACACCTTTGCATAAACTACAGGAGTATTTTCACTGAGAAGCTTTAAAAAGCTGTTGTGGTACAAAAAGTGAGCTGTGCATTCGTGTGCAGTGCGTTCATTGCATATTAGTGCATGTGCAGTAATTAAAATCAAAGTGAAAGGCCAAATACCAAATGAAGGTAACAAAGTTATGAACACAAATTTGGCTGATGACACTTGAGAAAACTGTGCAAATAGTCCTTTATATGCAACATAAAGATAGTAAATGCAGAATGCATGGAGAGTAATGCTTTCGGGAAGGTTCAAATTCAACAAATTTAAGACAAAACATTGAATTCTCTTGAAGCTTATACCAATGTAAGTCCAGGGTTACTGTGCTAATTTAGTGTTACTCTGGATCTCTATGGATCGATATGTTTGAAATTAGCATCTGGCTCACACCATAAATTTCATTTCTATCTTTTCCTGACTTCCAGCAGATCTGAGGGCAGAAAGAAATAATGGCCCTTGGCCTTAATTACAATTGCATTACAGTGGCTTTTTCTAAAAGTCATACTTTGAATTTGTATTTAATCCCTCATTCTTTCTGAACCATAAACCTCTCATTTGCAATGAAAATAAACAGCTATTTTATTGTCGTTTTTCTACTGTAGCTTTATATTCAAATGCTTCTTAATATTCTCTCCTTTTCTGAGATCAAAGATGCTTTAAATATATGTACAATTCAGTTAAATAAATGCTGTTATAATTGCTTATGTTTAAAAGTTACCCTTCCAATCTAATAACCTCACTGCCATATATATCACCTTCTAGATAAAGGACTTAGATGTAGTGCTATAGAAACAGGTACAATCTTACAAACTCGAACAGCAGATTTTTGATCAAATCCACTCAAACTCACACTAAGAGGAAACACTTTTTACAAGAAAAATAAACTGTACAGAGTTATTTATTCTAATTTAAAGATCTGATTCAGCCCTTTCTGGAACCAGTGAGACTTCCCATAGATTGTTTCAGAAGACAGATAAGAGTTACAAGATGGTTATTCACTGGAAAGAATCAGGGGAAGAGAAATAGATATACATGCCACAAATGCACATAGTCATTTCATCTTCCTTAATTTTGCATT
The DNA here is from genome assembly GCA_004320125.1 of Scolopax mira. Taxonomy (NCBI): domain Eukaryota; kingdom Metazoa; phylum Chordata; class Aves; order Charadriiformes; family Scolopacidae; genus Scolopax; species Scolopax mira. The sequence continues at coordinate 175,584 of BJBW01005382.1, read as the reverse complement.
TCTTTTTACATGGATGCAGCATGAAAGAATACTGATGCTATCTAGAGCTGTTCATATTGCTGGGAAACAGTAATATTCCATCCAATTATTAGAATGTTCTTCCTGCTTTGAAGAGAACCAGCCAGGGTTGAAAGGCATCCTCCTTTTCTGTGAGTTTCTTGATTTCAGATGTCTAGTGATGGTGGTGTAAATTCCTGAGCTGGAGTGATGACTGGAAATGGTTCTACATTCTTCAAGCAACCAAAGGTAGACAAATTGAGTCCTTCCACATAAAACCATAACTACTGGAGAGAATATTGGTTTGTGGTCCAGAAGCCTGTGGTTCACAATAAAATGTAAGGGACAGTTCATCCTCCACCAACACCAGGAGAATCCTAGATCTTTGTAGTTGCCCTCTGAAAAGTAAAGTCAAGTCCAAAGGCTGCTCTCTTCTTGTCACAGTCCCAAAGTCTTTTCCTAACAATTAATGTGTTATTACCCAGAAGGTGTGAATTGTCCACGGTGGTTTAACAGCGGCGTTGCAGCACTGGCTGGCTGTTTTTCCAAAATGGGAGCTGAGATTTAAACCATTTTCCCAGGATGCATTAAGCAAGGTTTGGAAATGCCTTAGAAATCAGAATAATCTACCAAAGTGTAACATAACCCTGGTCTGTGCTGCCTTGGTGTCTCTCTAAAGCAATTGCTGAGTGGTCCCCAGAGTCCAAGGAAAACAACAAGAGGGAAGAGTCAGTAGGAATCTGTTGCTTGAAGGTTCTGAAGGACTTCCAGCACAACTTCATAACAAAATAAATACTCATCCTGTGTGCAGAGACGGCACTGTGAAACACCTGGCTACATTCAACATAAATTCTAGACAAAGAAGGATGGACTGGCTGATGTTCTGGCTATAACAACAGCATCTTTGTAACATGGACACAAAAACTTAGATATCTAAAAGCATCCTTGTTCTTTTTGTTCCATCACTTGTAAAAACTAAGGAACACTTTCTAATTCAATGCAGTACCTGTAAGTGTGTGCTCAAACTCTAGGTCAGTGAAGCTTATCTGTTTGCTTAATTTTAATCACATGCTCAATCATTTTACTGAAGAAAAATGCATCACAGCATGTGATAAAATATTTACCAATAGGAAGAATTTATCCTCATCTTGTCTTGTTTTCCTTCCCACCACCTGTTTGCTCTGTATTTATTGATTGCACCATTGATTCCTTTTTGTTTTGCTTAAACATAAGGGGGCAGCTTTTTGTTTTGCTTAAACACAAGGGGGCAGGAGATTGGATGGACAATGAATGACCCAACACATGACACACAACTAGAATCTGTATTGTATTGGTGTTTTGCTTTTATTTCAATGAGTTAGTAGGGACCAGCGCTTTCGTATGTAAATCTAGGCACTACTTGCCTGGAAAGCTGTTGCTTTCCTCAAATGAGAGGGCTAAAATTATGCTTGAAGCCCCAGGTTTATCAAAGCATAGGTATATGTACCACTAATAGAAGCTTTTAAAAATCATAGTTGGGTTGAATGTTGAGAACTTACCTTAGTTTGGATCATGCCAAAGCGCTGCTTTCTCAGGTGTCTCACTAGCTGCTTGATGTTGAACTATCAGGAGAGAATAGTTTTTATTTTGTTGGCATGCAAGTTATAAAGAAAGATTTAAGCATGTTCAGACAGGGAAGTTCTTTTACAAATGGTATATTTGTACTTCTTATTTTTGTTTAAAACAACAAAACTCGCGTTTATTCTATTTTTGTTAGGGTAAATTCTACCAGGAATTACTCTGGTCCAAGATAACCCCACGTTGTTACCAGTTTGTAATGGTTAATGATGATCTGTTTGATACTTACACATAGATCTTTTTCTATATAGCTGAGGAGAATGTCAACACACAGCAAAACTCCACTTCTTCCAGTGCCGGCGCTGCAATGAGCCACAATAGGTCCTGTGCTGTGAGCTTTTCTCATGTAATGAATGAATTTTAACAGCTGCTCAGCCAGTGTGGGAGTATCATGGTCTGGCCAAGAACTGAACTGCAAATGGCTTATAACACGCTTCTCTTCTGTCTGGAACAGAAAGACCAGAAATACTAAAAATGATCAGTCCTAGGACCAATTTTCAAGGAATTCCACTGATAAATTTTTCTTCTGCCTCATTCTTAGTCATCTGTTTTTCCTACAATTGACTAAGAATGTCCAAGAACCCTACAATTCTTCAGATTTTCATACTTGGCCCTGTTAAGGTTTCTTTTAGGTTTTCAGAAATGGATCCAGGAGACAAGGGCCTGGAAAATTCACATCATTTTGATGAGACACTGAGGTTGCCCCAAAAGGCTGTAGTTATCTTATTTGCTGAATAGAAAAGAAACACAAACCTACTTGTTAAATTAGAAGAGTAGTGATGTGATAACCACAACGCTGACGTTGTCAATGCTGTTCTGGCTATCAGATATATAAGAACAATTTGTGACAGAACATAAGATGAATTGGGTTTTCTTCATATAAGGAAGTTCTTTTATTGATGGAAAAAGGTACCAAGTTAGTCTGGCACGAGTACGAATCCTTTAATTATTCCATTAATTAATATGTCCTGCAAAAATCTTTGCAAAGCTTTACTTCATATTGAGGCAAGACTGATGGATTTGTAGTTGCCCTGATTTCCATGTTCTTATACCTGGATTCTGTATTTGTTATTTTTCTAGAAATCTGCTGCTAGATCTGTAGTTTCATGTGTATTCATGTCTTTTCATGAACGAAAGTAGTGTTATTCCTTCTAAATTCTAGGATTAAAACCATCTTCTTCCCCATTACAGAACACAAATCTATTCTGGCAGCCCCTTCCTGATTTGATTTGATGAGAACAGAGAGCAATTTTGCAAAACACTGAACACACCAGTTCTGGGACTATTAAAGGACTAATTTTTGGACATCCTTGTCCAAATGTATGTAATATTGCATCCATTGCTTTTGCAATGAGCAAAGAAGAAGCAACTCATTAACCCTAATTCTGTAATTTAGATTTTTACATTCCTAAAAAAGGACAAGCAAATGTTACAGAAGCAGCAAACAATACTACAGGTGTATGTGAATCTCTCATCGTTTTCATCATATATGAAAGTATTAAAGTTTAGTCAACTCACCTGCTTGTTGATTATATCTATAGTTCTAATTATGAGGTATTCCAGAGTCTGGTAATTGTCCAGCCTGAGATGGAAATTAGCCAGGTCTAGAGAGTCACAGGGAGGTTCAGGCCAGTATCGATGACATTTGACTTGCCCCAGCTCCACTTCTTCTGTCATCATGGCAATCACGTCCGATTCACTCTCCCAGACCATTTGCCAGAAATCGGCCGTGGTGGATGGCAGAGGCCCTTGGGTTATGATATAGAAATGTTCCTCTTCTCCAACATCCATCCTGACGTAACTGGCATTAATGTAGCTTTTTTTTTCTCCCAGGGGAACTCGTGTCTTGTCATCTGTACAGAAACAGAAAGGTGTGAACCAGCTGTAGGTCTGAAACAGGGTTCTGCCACCTCTAGCACTCAGGAGATGGGGAACTTCAGCCTCTAGCTTCAAATTTAGAATCCATTTGGCCAGTAGCAATAATATTAATCGCTGCTAATAGGAATTCCCACAGATAGATTGTGTGGTTCACTGCAGCTTTATTTCTCTTAATATACTCGTGTAACACTCTGACAAGCCTTCTAATTACTGTGGAATTGTTTGCCAGTGATTTAAAATAGTGTATCCAACAGTGCTTCTAATGAATGTCATGGGAACATTGTCACTGGGTGTTGGTGTTATAGAACAGGAAACTTCTGAGAACATCTACTGTACCATCCACAGAGAGGGGGAACTGTGCTACACATTTTGCATCTGTTGTCCTGCTGCTGCAGTTTAGAAAGATGTCAAGGGTGTCGTGATTCCTCTTGGGCAATCCTTGGGCAGTACATTATTTTTTGGAAATCTTTGTAACAACAGTCATTCAGCTCTTGGACTCAAATCTCTCTTCTGAAATGAATCCTCATCAGTGATGAAACTTGTTTCTGACTCAGAAACTATCATCTTGTGGGAGATGATGCTTCAGAAAATTACATGTTGTGCAATGCAGACATTCTTTTGTGAACTCTACCTCTTTTGTAAAAATCACAGAATGGTTTGGGTTGGAAGGGACCTTAAAGATCATTCAGTTCCAACCCCCTGCCCTGGGCAGGGACACCTCCCACCAGATTAGGTTGCTCCAAGCCCCATCCAGCCTGGCCTTGAACACTCAACACATTTCATTCTTAGTGGAGCTCTCTGTGATGAAGGATGTGGTGGGATTGACACCTCCTGCATCTCACTCTTATACCTGGTTTTCTGTGTTCTGATGTCTTTTCACTGAATGCATGTTCTCAATAGTGCATACTTACATGGAAGAACATCTGGGTATCTGTTTTTATCCTGGTTTTCTGGTGCTTTGCCAGTTCTGCAGTCATCTATCGGTTTCACATGTTCTAAAGCCTAGATCAAAGAGAAACAGTCAGTCCATGTTGTTCATGTCCTTTATAGACAACCTTTACTGAGTCAGCGTGAGCAAACTGTACTGCTCTGTGTGACCCAAATAGATTTCTTACACCTGAGAGTCAGTACATCATTCTCTAAACTTCTAGCCAAGGAATTGTATTTTCTTCAGCCTGCACAGAATTTCTGGGGTTTTCAAGTGAGATTTCCAACCTGTATCTTCAGCTCTTGTCATTACAAATCCCTGTTGTATATTGCTGTAAAATAGAGGTTTGGAATTTTGGCCAGATGTCAGCATTTACAATTGATAACACGCTGAGTGAAGCACCACCCATTGCCCTGGTAACAGGTACCCAGCGTCAGTGAGTGCTTTTCAGTGACGGGGAATTTGATGGATACGGGAAACAGCGTCAGTGATGTGAAGTGCAAATTATATGTCATTAAGTACTTCACAGCAGGTTTAGGGGAACAGAATGCAGTATAGCTGGAAGCGGGAATGTATAAATTAATTTCATTTACAGTTTTGAGTCACCTTCACTTTTCTTGATTCCTTTACCTCTTTGGTATGTATTGCCCAATGCTCAGCCATCACACTGCCACAGTGTATGTGGACAGAAATACATGTGACAGTTCCTTAACATCAGTTCCTACAGCTTTTACTCAGGTAATCAGTGCTCTCCCTATTAGATCTTTCCATTTTACTGTGCAGATGTGAGACTCAACTTGTGAGCTACATCAGTAAGGGAATGGAATGAATGGAAATTAATACATGCCCTTTCCCTGACTTCAGGGAAAGTCAGCAAATCCTGTACACTTGAGCCTGTGGGATTTTGTACCCAGAAAGTCAGCGATAGAAAGACAAGTGAAAGAAACTGATAACATTGTAATGACTATGGAAAAGTGGCAGCACTGGTGATGAGTACATCCTTTAAAGGAAATTCCAGTACTGTGTTGAAGAGTTATAAAATAATCTGTTATTTGTAAATTTGCTGATAACTGAGTACTCTATTTATATCCTGAAAGAAGATGCTTTATATGCTTTCCTAATTTTACACCTTTTCATGAGTTATATCCCATCAAATGTAATTATGTGTTTTCATTATCCATGGAGGTATGTTGCTTTTTCGTTTTAATTTCACAAAGTTCCTGAACTTAATAGCATCTTGTGGCAATGAGTTCCGTGAATCATTAGAGTATTATATTAAACTTTTGAACTGTTTCAACCCTAGTGAATCCCTAGCAGCGTGGATTTCTTGCTCTGATGTGGCCTCTAGGGTGGTTCTGAGGCAGATGTTATAGGAAGAAGTCAGTCTAGGAAAAAGTGATTCATACTCCATTTTTGTCTCTTATTTATTTTTCATTCCATGTGGGCAGTATCTTTGGACAGAGAACAGCATGACCTTGGCCTGTGTGGAAAGAGAGAGACCCAAATACTGTGGTGTCACCCAAAGAGCAGAGTAGAATGGAATAATTCTCTGAGAAAGCTGAGTCAGTAAAGATATACAGGTGATCTCCCAGACACGTGCTAAAGGCTGCTAAAAGTCACTTTCTTAGCTCTGCTAAACATTCAGATCTTAAAAAGGAATCACACTTTACCATAAACTCCTTTAACACCTCTTGATTCTCCATCCGTAACTGAAGGCCTCGAATAAGCCCCGTGATGCTGGTCCTGGCACCTACTCCAGTCAGTGATGGTTTAAAGTTAATTAACTGGGTCAGTTCATCTCCAGAAGCAAAGGTTTTGCCTACATATCAACAACAACAACAAAGTAGTTTTTAATTATTATTGTTCATAGGGCAAAGTCTTGATGTTAAATACTAGGGGGCTGGGGTTCTGAAGTACATTTTGATGCTCATACTGTGGAAGTGAAATGTGAAAAAATATTTTTGGCTTATTTATGTTCAGAGCAGAAAGAAGAATAAGGCAGCACCATGGATACAACCAACGCCACATGTCATGTAATTTGGAAGCAGATCCAAAGATTGCAACTTAAGGCCTCATACAGTTTCTAGATCCGGTCTGTTCTGACTAAACTGTTCTTGCAGAACTGTAAAATTTAATCCTAGTTTATGTTGGAATAGGAGACTCTGGCCATGTCTTCACAGGGGATTGTTTTCATGTTTCCAACAGTTTCCTGAAAAATTAATATTGCCACATGCTACTGTTGGGAATAATCACTGTAAATCTTTACTCCCTGAAGTAAAAAAATATCTTCTGCTCTTTTCATCCTACCTCACACTCCCCTTCAAGAACAAGATGTGAAATGACTTTGATGCACCAAAATCAGGGTTCAGTTTTAATAAATAGCTCACCCTGAAGTATGTGTGCTGACCCAAAACTTGCAGATTGAGAAGATGGATAAACATTTCTATCTCCAGAAATATCACTGCTCTGTTGGAGCAACCGAAAAGCTGGGTACAGCTTTCACCTGCCTTGCCTGAAGCTTGACAGATGCTTTCTGTTATTTAACCCTTGGTATTTCTATAAACTCGTTGAGAGCACCAGTGAAGACAGGTTTCCAGAGCTTGCTATTGTCCAGACACCTCTCTTTCCTTCCAGATAAAGTGGAATAAAACCCCCCCACACTTTGAAAAGTTATTTATTTAAAAATAAATAACAAATAAGAATAAAGAGTTGCTCATCCTTTTGACACTGGAGTTCTAAAGCAGAGGTGCTCAGAGCCGTGGCAAGTGGGTGATGGCCAGCAAAGCTGCCCTCCCTGGGTTGAGTTAACCACATTCAGACTGGCATTCCTTCCTTCTAGTAGTTCTCCAGAAGAGTTGGAGACCTCCTGATGTAGGCCACCCTCTTGGGGATGCTGCAAAGGTTTGATGGCCCTCATATGCATCAACGGTAAAAATTGGGTCCTGGGCTTTGAGACACAATGAGCAAGGTCTTAGCTTGTGTACAGGGGATTAGTGGTGTTCTCACTGTAACTGTAAGGGAGGAGCTGGCCTATAATGTTAAAGAAACAAGAGTTTTGGCATGGTTACTTCGAGGTAGAAGAGGAATCCTGTGGGGCACATCATCCTCCTCGTTGTTCCAGCTGCCTGACTCAGATTGCTGACTCTCCCTCCTGCAGCCTTCGCATCCCACACGTTGCTGTGACCTGTAAAACAGGATTAGGTGAATGGTCTTGTGGAAGTGGCAGCAGCTTTGATAATCTTAACTGCACAAAAGTATTGGTTTTCATTCATTTTGGAAAACTTCTAACTTTCTGAAGCAAGAATTCCTGTAAACACTGAGCAACATACGTTCAAGGAGTAATAATAGCATTTTGCCTGGAGTAGCGTTCATTAATATAGCTACTGAAAACCACTATAATCTGTATGTGGTATTTTATTTTTTTCAGAGATGAGAACATACTTTGTGTAAAAAGCTGCCCAAAAATTATTGGAAGTAAGATTTGTCTCAGTTATAGTCAATTTTTCCTGTATGAGAGTTGTCAGTTGTTAGGCAATCATAGCGAAATAGGCTTTGTTTGTTACTGTTTCCTAAAGCATTTAGAAAATTTTATAGCACTTCTTAAATACTTTTTGGTTAGAAGATATGTCTGTGTAATGTGTGCAGGATGGGTCAAATATTCCTCTACTGGCTAACTCTGGTACCCTCAGACCTAACATTTAACTATGCCCATAGGCATAAGCAGACCATGGTCTTACATCATCCTGTCCCAGGGATGATCATATACATAATGTTAGAAATAGTAAAAGGTACAGTTAAGATAATAAATAGCAGCTTTGCAACTAGCAGTAACCTTTGCAGGCTGTGCACAAAGATTACACAAAACTTTTGCAAGTAGAAAATAAGAATACCAGAAAATACTGGTAGTAAAAAATATCCAGATTACAGGATGGGCCAGAAAACCATCCTATTTGAAATAAAAACCCAGAAAAGATACTTGTTATCCCTATATATGATAACTTTGTATTAGTCATACATATATTATGCATCATGGTGCCCAGAGAAGCTGTGGCTGCCCCATCCCTGGAGG
>BJBW01005382.1:156575-167090 GCA_004320125.1 Scolopax mira | reverse complement strand
CCCTGCCCAGGGCAGGGGGTTGGAACTAGATGATCTTTAAGATCCAATTTGAACCATTCTATGATTCTATCTTGCACACAAAGCAAGATAATTTAATAATAATCACACCTGATTACCTGGTCTATCACAAGATAAAGTTGTACTAGCAATGGGATAATGGCAAGTGGCACTGAGCCTTGTGTTCACATGGATGTTCTCACTTGCTGATGCTCTCAAAGCTTCTTTCAAACTTTATCTCTGCCAACAGGTAAGTTAGGGAAGATTTTCATCCCTAATTGATTGGCCAAATGCTGTTCTAACAAAACTTTAAGTTTTAATTGTAAATATTTAGTTCTTTTTTCCATTTATGTGGGTCTAAGAAAATAATCATATTTCATATATTCTACATCATTGTATTAGAAAACAGTTCCCACATCCTATCAACACTCCATCATTCTTTGATTTCCCATTTTATTGTAGATTTAAAATTAGAAGTAAAATCCTTCTCTTCTTGTCCTATATACTTTATTTGGAGTGACATCCTCAAATTCTCTTGATTCCCAGATGTCTGGAGTTCAACAGCTGTGTCGCTACAGCTGTAGGAGAACAGGTTCCAGCCCAGGCTGGACCAAGCAAGACCTGCTTGGATCATGTAGAAAAACCTTGGGTAGTAAAAACCACACCAACGTGATGGTGCTACCAAGGGTCTCTCTCCTCCTCAGCTGGAAAGGCTGAAGCTGAGGCACTACTGCATGAGCTGTCACATCTAGAAACTTCCATTTCATTTGTCTTAGTTATTTGGAAGCTGTTTAGCAGCTCTTACTGGAGATGGAGCAACGTTCCAATAGAACATGAGTGTATTTGCATACGATATTAGGACAGCTCTGGAAATATAAAAATAAATTATCCATACTATTGACTTTCATAGTTTTACTGCTTTTGAAAGACTTACATGTCTGAAATGTCACTGATGATATCCTTATAGTCTTGCCCAGCCCTCTGACCTTGCAGAGGGGAATTGTGTGTACTTTCTGGATCCTGCAGGTTTAAAATGAGAAAAAGCTATGAAGAATCAGTACTGAGAAACATCAAGAATATACTTTCATCAAAATTCTTTCTTGTATCTGGCAAAAATGTGTGCTTGACTCAAGAAGGCAAGGGAAAATAGAATAGTTTCCATTTTCAACAGAAAGAAGTAACCTTGATTGAGCATTGCAGTATCTTCTAGAAGTTAAAAGCCACATCAGCTCTATTTGTGAGCTTCATAACAAGTCAATCTTTGGACATCTCTACATCTTTGCCTGTGTGACTAAGCTTTGAAAGAGTTCATGTTAGTTACATCCTCTCTGATCTCATAAAGAAAATGCAGTCCCAAGAATCATGAGTCAGACTCTTCACCTCCTAGCTCTTGGCAGCAGAAAGCACTAGAGTCTGAGATGGAATTGTTGGTAATAATTTCCTTTTTTTATCTCAGGCACAGTGATGGCAGCTGTTGGAAGCAGGGGGCAGCTGCTCTGCTGAGGAAGCACCTGACTAACAGAGAAGGCAGATGTTTGATCACCCTACATATGAAGCAGAAGCAGTAGTGTGTGTTGGTGGCTGGTTTTCCATCCCAGAGAATGATAACTGGGTCCTGCACTGAAGTATGGATGCAGGACATCTGCCATTAGTGGGTGGAAACAGCTCCTTCTCGGCTGTAACACTTGATAGATAATTATTTCAATTTTAGTCCAGAGTGGGTTTCTTCTTCCTTCCCTGCTTAACATTCCAGATGCACTCAGAAACCACCCTGGCATCTTAAACAGTATAAACTCTTGAAGGCTCCACAGAATCTTATACACTTTTGTTGTTATATTTCCCCATTAGGACAGGAGGATTCATGGCTGCCTATTAAACTCATTTAATTCATGACTATTTAATTCATTTACCCAGTTTCTGCCCCTACTGACTGCACTGATTGGAGAATGCTATATGGATTTTAGTTTCCTATTTGCCAAGGACAGGTATTTTACTGCTGCTTTTTTGCATCTTTTTTTTTTTTCTTTTCTTTCACAGCTTGTCATTTTCAAAGTCTACCTCTTTGGAGTAGGTAGCAGCTGTGCCCTGTAAAGTAAAGCATAAACAGTTTCTATTCATAGGAGACAGCTAAAGGCAACCTGGAAATAATTAAAAAGAGAGAGTTAAGGGAACTAATTCAGCAAAAATTTTAGCAAGTGCTTAAAGTTAGGCATGTTCTGGACTAGATAAACTTAACCAAACGCTTAAAACTATTTGTGCCTTAATACCTTGATAACTCAGGGATCTCATAAGGAATATGTAGCCTTAGTACTCTCTCCTGCTTCCCACTGATACAATTTCCTGTATCTGATCATAGATATGACCTTGTTTTGATACCAAGTGTCACCAATCTCTAACAGTTTAGTTCCAACAGTACTTAAAATTTCCTCAAACAAATTCCTCTTCAAAGTTTTCTTGGCTTATTCACGTCAAGGAAATCTTTTCTTTTTCTAGTTTGATCATATTGGTTGAAGCAGGGTTTGTGGTTTTTTATTTGTTCTGGAGGATAAGAAGACCTGTTATTTCTTACATTTGCTGAGGAGGGGTTTTACAGTTGTAAACTCAGAAATAATAGATGCTGTAAATGTGCTGTGGAATGCCTTGAAGGACTTACTGAGATTTAATAACCACGTTGAAGAAGTTTGGTTGCCTTGAAGTTATGAATATTAATGGATACAGTTGAACAGAAATCTTCTAAAGTATATTGTTTTAAAATACTGAAAGAATGGAAAAATTCATAAATCATTAATTCCAATATCATAAAGCAGCAGAACTAGACTTGCATAAGCACCCTTCCTTCCCCCCACCCTTTCAGCATACACATTACACTAATCTTATGCTCTTATCTCAGCAGAATCCCCTGACTCATCCCAGCAGGAGCAGTTCCAGTCATTGCAGCACACTTCCCTCATATTAATCTTTTTTTTTTTGTTAAGGATGGATGGTTTTCTCTCGCATTGCAGCAAAACCATTTGGTAAATAAACATAGGAGTACATTGCCTGGTCCCTTCCAGAAGCATGATTCTGGTTTTACCTTGGTGCACACCTGGTTGGATTCTTCTTCTTCCTTGGAAGTGAAAAGGGGCTGAGCTCTCAGGCTTCCCGCAGCACTGTCTGAATAGCAGAACACAAAATCTAAGTGAAATGTCTCTAAAGCGTGAAAATATAGATTCATTTCTTCTGTGCCACCCCACTCCACTTTCATCTTGGAAGAGGCACTGAGATGCAGAGCCAGAAATGGGCATGGAATGTCCCTCTCATGGATGCTCCGAGAGGGTTAGTACTACACAAATGCTGTATATCTCCCCTGGAGAATGCAGGTTTCCAGAAGATCCACTGGATCAGACCCCTGTATCAATAGCAGCTATAAAAAACCTGAAATGGAATTTAAATGCCTCCCTAACCCAGCCCATTACTTTGCAGTGTTAAGGGAGAAAGAGCACAGATAAACTTTGATGCTAGTGCTTCTGTAATACCACTGGGTTTTGCTGGTCCAGGAACACAGCTTAAACTTCCCAGCAGCTGTGTGACTCCCCAGTGGCACGAGATGCAAATAAATGTCCCCACACCCAGTTCCTTGAATTTGCAGAGAGAAGAAAAGGCTTTTCTTACTGAGGGGAACGGGAATATTTCCACAGCTCCTGAAAAAGCAAAGCTTCAATCAACCTTTTTATAACTGCCTGTCCTTCTATTGTTGGGGGTTTTTTTTGCATCATTAACCCCCCAAATTAAACTGGAGTAGGGATAGGGCAGTGAACATCCTCCTTCCAGGCTGATGCTGAACGTAGCTTTCTCATCCTTATGGAAAAGCTTTGCTCTTGAAAACACCCAGGGCAGCTTCCAGTAAGGGAAGAAGCATCCAGTGCTTATGGCACAGGCTGGGAGTTAGAGAGGATTAGGTTCAGTCTGAAAAAATTGAGATCCTTGAACCCTAGAAGCAGCTGCTGCCTAACAGCAGAATGGCCTGAAACACCTCCGCAGATAAGTTTGCATCATTTAAATGCTCAAAAAAATAGAAAGTTAAGGAATATAACTGCATAATCTATTAGTAATAATATACCCTTGCTTCCACTCCCAGCTTTAGTTTATATTTTAGTTTAAATTTTGAGTATTCGGTAGAGCAGCACCATCAACACACCTTTTTTCAATTAGAGCAGTCAGCTCTCTAATTACTGCCCCACACAGGTGTGTGTGCTCTCGAATTCCTAGCAATCAGTGAGTGGGGGCTTCTGGGTCTGCCCATGAGCCAGCACAGAAAGGAGAGGAGCTATTTGCCAGGCAGACTGGGAGCTGTGGCGTTTCTGAGAGATAAGGTAGGGGTGCTGGGATGTGAAATTTGTGGGAAATGTATTTTAGGAGCTGGGTCAATAATTGGTTGTGATTCTATCAGAAAGGTAAAATCAGAGCAGGAACCTTCACACCTTGAAAACATAAGCTGAGTTGAAGTGTTTTTGAGGGTCTTGTAGCTTTGCTTCCTATTCCTAGACTTAAAAAAAATCACACTTGGGCATTTCTTCCCTGTGGTCCTACATCTTCACTAGCTTAGCCAGAACCAAGAATATCTTAGAGTATGTCCTACAGCTGTGAATTGGGAACAACTGTGGAGTTGGTAATAGCGACTCGGTTTGGGAATGGGGAATTTGACTTCACAACACGTAATCCCAGTGTTAGTGCCTGCTGAGCAGATGTAGCTGCTTACCCAGCTCGGTGTCTGTGTTTGCAGGGCAGGGGATGCTGCTGCTCTGGTTGCCTGCATGAGCCCGATGCAACGCTGGGCTTCGGCAGACGGTGAGGTGGACGGTGCCTCGGGCTTTGCGCAGCAAATCTATAACCGTTTGCCGTGGTAGACCAGACACAAAAGTCTCATTCACCTGAAAAATACAATCACATGGGCTTCCAGATTTCTGTATCAGAAAGCTTTTTTGTAGGTGTATGTCCCAGCACTGAGCAATCTCTATATAACTGACCAGCAGCTCAAGGGACGTGATTCTGCCCCTCTAATCTGCTCTGGTGAGACCCCACTTGGAGCTCTGTGTCCAGCTCTGGGGCCTCGGCACAGGAAGGACATGGACCTGTTGAAATGGGTCCAGAGGAGCCCGTGAAAATACTCAGAGGGCTGGAGCCCCTCTGCTGAGGGCAGGCTGAGGGAGTTGGGGTGGTTCAGCCTGGAGAAGACAAGGATCTGGGGAGACCTTGAAGACCCTTCCAGTCCCTAAAGTGGACCTACAGGAGAGATGGGAAGGGAGTTGAATACATAAATAGCAAACTCATTATAAAGTAACTAGAGAAAACATAGGGCCCAAACCGAAGAAAAACAAGTGTTACCTTAAGTAGAACGTCCCCAACTTGGAGCCTCCCGTCTAGATCTGCGATGCTGTCGGGGCTGATGGCTTTTATTAGGATAGCCCTGCCGTTCCTGCCACCCACCAGTGCGAATCCTAGGCTTCCATTCTCTGCTTTTTCCAGCTCAATCTTAAGAATGAAGTCCTACAACAGAAAAGGATGCAATCAAAGTGGAGTTTTTGCAGGGCTTGGGTTTTTGGTTTTGTGTTGTGTTTTTTTTTTATTTTTTTATTTTCAATAACAAAGAATCATGTTATACTTTGCAGTCCCCACTGGCTGATGTAGATTATAGGGTATATCCTTCTCTTGAATAGGTGTACAGAGCTTCCAGTGATCAGCATAACAACTGCATGTATGTATCAGAATGAAAATAGTACATACTTATTGCCATAATCTTTTAAAATAGCTGCTGCAGGAGAAAATAGCCTCTTAAGAGCAAGGAAACATGTACTTTTGTAGTCTTTTTATAATATATCAAATACATCGCCCTCACTGACAAACAAGTCACTCTTACCCCAGTGTGGCAGCAATGCTTTTACTGTCCTGTAATGAAAATCCTAACCTCACAACCCCAGCAGACCCAGCTCTTTGGCTCTAGCTCTTCATTCCGTTTCAAAATCAGCTGCTTTCTTAGGGTCAAGTATTGTGTCAGAAATAGCAGCTGCCTAGAAATGTTTATGACTTGCAGCATGATTAATTCCAATGTCACAAATATCATCCTCAGAAATTATTTTAGCAGGTTGACCAGACAAACCATCATGGATTAAATGGTGCGGAAGAAGCAGTAATAGTGATGACTTAATCAAAAGTGAGAAAATTGCTCCAATTTTTCTGCCAGGTTGGAGGTGTAATTTTAACGAGAGACAGCCTTCCTGTGCAAAGCACAATCCAGAGAAAACCAGTAAATCCATTCCCGTGAAATATCAGTCCCAAAGTGGGTAATTTCAATTCCAAGTAACATTATTTTCCATCTGTTTGCACAAATACAAGAAAAGTTTGCACTTGGAAGAATTTTTGAAGCATTATATGTTTATCATGGAAACGACTTGTTTTTTCAAAGAACGCACCTGTGTATTTTAGGAATTAATGGTTTTAAACGTGGCATTGCTCTTGACAAATTCAATCAAGGTTTCTATCAATGCTGCATAATGCTCCAAAGGTTTGGAGTAATTTTATCCTCTTTTTTTCAAATGCCCCATCTAAGAATTTAAGAATGAAACATTTTAACAATCTTTGAAACTTGAGATTATGGAAAATCTCAAGAATTTTCCTCAGAAGCTGTGACATTCTGTATCTTTTTCCTGTGCTGCTTTCTAAGCCAAGGATTAATCTTGTCACCTGTCAAGAGCACTATGAAGACCTAACGGAGAGTCTACATCATATGAGTTGTGCTTATGTTACCAAGGTGGTAAATAATGATATTATACATTGAAAAACAGCAATGGAAGAGTCTGACCCCAGGAATTGCTCAGCACGTTCTAGTCCATGAATGCTGAAGGAATTCAACACTTCACAGGTCACTCTTCAAATTCATTATATTCATGTTTCTAAAGACACTGGAGAGGAAGCAAATATGCTAAATAACATTAGTGAAAAAAATCCCAGTCCATATAGCTCACTTCACGATGGACCATCTCACACTTCATAAAATTCTCTTACCTTACATTCTGGGGAATCGGGAGTGTTTTGCTGAGCATCACAGTTTGTTTCCTCCAAATATTTCTCTGTGAAAAAGCAGCAACAAGTTTTACCCAGTTGTACTGGGAAAATGTTCTATTGTAAAACACCCAAAATCATATTCAGAGACATAATAAAGCATTTCATATTTGCCACGTAAAATACAAAAAAATTCCTGTGGACTTAAACTTTGACCTGTGAACTAAGCCTTCTATGGGTTATCCCTGAAGACTCTTTACCTCCCAACAAGCAGGGTCCAAAATAAGCTTTAAAAGCTGGATGTTACAGGGTCAGAGACTCCAAAGGGACAAGGGGTAATGAATGTAGAAGTGTTCTTTGAAACTCTGAGGGAGGCAGTTTTGTTTATGAAGAATTAATCTTTCCCAGGTGCTGCCAGTGCCGGCTACAGACGATTTTCTTTCAAAGAGAGGGCATGTTTTAGAAACCCTCATTGAAAAATGCAGAGTTTCTTACCGTGTTGATGCAGCAGATGCTGTTCTGGGGAATTCAGGTTTTCATTTGAGAAAGAAATGCTGGCTTTCTCTGTCTCAGCAGGTGGCCCTCAAAGCATACATGTAGGTTTGTTCTGAGAGGCCTGCTGCCATCTTCATACACACAAGAGAATGTAAACTCTGTGCTTGGATTATTAAACGAAGCATCAATGGCCAATATTGGTACCGAATGAGGCAGTTTGAGACAGCCTCTGCTGCATGATTCCGTTTGCCAATTTGCCCAGTGACACAAACAGTTCTCTCGTGAATTGCAGAGATGTTGCATCTCAGTCATTGCTAGTTTTGAAGCCGTAACAACAATTGGAGATCAGACTGAGACATCCTAGACGTGTGGCAGCGACAAGGAGGAGGAAGAAGCAGAGTGTGTGAGTGTCTGCAGAGATGGGCATGGAAGAAAAGAATATGTGCCTTTCTTGATGCTCCCACCTCCACCCACCCACCTCTGGTTTGGGGTTTTGCTGTATCGTATCCCAGTGAGCTTAGTTGTCTTCCACAAAGTGCTCTTAATGTAGGGGTTAGCAAGCAGAACACCAAATACCAAATTACTGTAGGGAAGAATCTTGTTTTATGAGACAGGTACTGTTGTGGAGTTCATCGATCTGTGTCAGAGGTGGCTCAGACCTGCTAACTTCTTTCTCTGAGAAATCCTGTAGAGCTCGTGGAGCAAGGATGGGTGAGCAAGGTCCTACCAGTATCTGCATTTACTGTGCTTTAGTGATACCACAGGCACTACAAGAAAGACATTGAGGTGCTGGAGCGGGTCCAGAGAAGGGCAACGGAGCTGGTGAGGGGTCTGGGGCACAAGTCCCATGAGGAGCAGCTGAGGGAGCTGGGGGTGTTCAGCCTGGAGAAAAGGAGGCTGAGGGGAGACCTCCTTGCTATCTACAACCCCCTGAAAGGAGGGTGAAGCCAGGGGGGGTCGGTCTCTTCTCCCAAGGAACAGGCCATGGGACAAGGGGAAAGGGCCTCAAGTTGCCCCAGGGGAGGTTCAGATTGGATATCGGGAAAAATTTTTACACTGAAAGGGTTATTAAGCCTTGGAATGGGCTGCCCAGGGCAGTGGTGGAGTCACCATCTCTGGAGGGATTTAAAAGCCAGGCAGACGTGGTGCTTAGAGATATGGTTTAGTGATGGTTTTGTCAGTGCTGGGTTGATGGTTGGACTGGATGATCTGAAAGCTCCCTTTCATCCCAGGCAATTCTGTGATCCTATGTGAGCAGCTCTGATCCGTGGTTACTTTCTCAGGTCATCTTTGCTTGATTAAAAAAATAAAATCAGGTATCCAGTCAAGTAAATGAAACTGTGGGTTAGACCTGACTTACACTCCAGCCAAATGTACGCTGGAAAGTATTATTGGTGTCACTGAGACACTTTCTCCACAGTGATGGAGATGTGACACCAAAGCTTCCTCTGCTTCTGCACACTCCTGCTGCTGCTGGAGCAATTCTGGCCAAGCCTTTGCAGAGCAGGTGGTTAGTGATGTTTTGCATCAGTTACAGTAACAAATATCATCCCCTGATAGGAATGTTCTTATGTTAATGAAGGGATATTGGTGCTGCCTGTTTCTAGGTGACCACCGAGTTTAAAAAGTTGGTCTAGATGATGTAGTGGTGGCTCGTATTAAACTGTGGCTCAAAAAAAGAGCTGGAAAACCCCCTAGAGAATAGTCCCAATCAAAACAGATGTTGAAATATCTCCATGTAAAACTCGCATTTAATAACAACAAATTTTAAAAATGGAAAGTATCTATGCAAAATGCAATAAATAATGTTTTTTACAGAAAACTATACATTTTTGTTTCTATCTTTAAAGAGCTACCAAATTTTATTCAGACCCTTAGAACGGCCATAACAGAAATACTCTATGCCAAGTTACAGAAACTGTTAATAACTTTTCAAATGCAATGTATCAATACCTTATGCTTATTTCCAAAATCAGAAACAAGTTTGGAACTGAAAACCAAAAATGTTAGCCTTACTTACTATTTTCCTGCTCTATAGGAACCACTGGATTGCCATTTCTGGGGGCAGAAAAAGTGAAATATATGAACCATCAAGAGCTGCAGGCTTTGTAAAGCACATATGAAAAATAGTTTTAGAAAGCCAGTTATCTAAATTGTAGTTGTACTTCTATGATTTTGTTAATGGTGTTTTCCTAAAAAGCATTTCTCTTAATATGTAAGATATCTGACTATATTTAACAACAGCAAAACACTTTATTTAAATGAGTTGGAGAAGCAATGAACACATTAAACCAGAAGTGCTTTGTGGAACATTTTGAATTCAGCTTTAGTTCCCACTGTATAAAGTGGGAATGATCTTTTGTAATTTTCTTGACCCTATCTCTGTTTTGTCTTCTCCCATCGTAAATTCTTACGCTCAGGGTGTGTCACCTATTAACTGCAAAAAGTATAATGAGGCTGCAGCTTCTTCATCTGTTAAACCAGTGCAAGTTCATAAAACACTGATAAAATTTGAACTACGTTAAGACAGCTGGGATGGACATCCTATTACTCTGGTTATATGAAACGTAGTATTCGTGTACTTTGGGGTTACTATTCAACTGTTTCTCTGAGATATTTTAAAAAATTATTTCTGTATCAGTCCAGAACTGCTGCTGGTGCTATATCAGACTGTAGAACACAACAAATCTAAAGTGCACCCAAGAGCTGATGGGGGAAATTCTTAACTGCAGGTTATTGATCAAGCCTGGGATGACTTTTTGTTATTTGCTGCAGATTAAATGCTGCATTTTTAATACTTTCTTAAAAACATTTAGCTATTGGAGCAACTCAGAGTTTCCCATCAGAGGTAGTTTCTTGGCTGTAGCTGTGAATCTGAGGTTGTAGTTGGCACTAGTGGTGGAAATAAGATTTTCCCTAGAGAAGAGGATATCTGCAAATGCAGGGAGAAATTCTTTGCTGTGAGGGTGGTGAGACTCTGGAAGA